>SDVV010017854.1:0-13892 GCA_016164225.1 Gammarus roeselii
GGCAGATGCAAGGTAGGAGGCAGATGCAAGGTAGGAGGCAGATGCAAGGTAGGAGGCAGATGCAAGGTAGGAGGCAGATGCAAGGTAGGAGGCCGATGCAAGGTAGGAGGCCGATGCAAGGTAGGTGGCCAGTGCATGGTAGAAGGCCGATGTAAGGTAGGAGCCCGATGCAAGGTAGGTGGCCAGTGCATGGTAGAAGGCCGATGTAAGGTAGGAGCCCGATGCAAGGTAGGTGGCCAGTGCATGGTAGAAGGCTGATGTAAGTTAGGAGGCCGATGCAATGCAGAAGGCCGATGTAATAAAGAAAGCCGACGCAAGGTAGGAAGCCGATGTAAAATAGGAGGTAGATGCAAGGCAGGGGCCAATCAACAGTATGGGCCGATTATTGGTAGGGGGCCGGTCATTCGGAAGGAGGTCGATCATTGGAAGAGGGCCGACAATTAGAAGTGAGGCGACCATTGGAAGGAAGGCGACCATTGAAAGGGAGGCCGCCATTAGAAGTAAGGCCACCATTGAAAGGGAGGCAACCATTAGAAAGAAGGCGACCATTGGAAAGGAGGCGACCATTGGAAAGGAGGAGACCATTGGAAGGAAGGCGACCATTGGAAGGGAGGCGACCATTGGAAGTGAGGCGACCATTGGAAGTGAGGCGACCATTGGAAGTGAGGCGACCATAGAAAGGGAGGCGACCATTGGAAGGAAGGCGACCATTGTAAAGAGGTCTATCATTAAAAGAGGGCCGACCATTGGAAAAAGGCGGATCATAAGTAGCGCGCCAACAATGATCAACAAAGTAGCAATTAATACACAACTTGTAACCGATTTGCTTTTGGAATTCAGACCGCACGAAAATCATATTATCGAAAACTCAAATCGATAGCGAATTTTCTTTCAAAGAATTTTGGCAGCTTGCATCTCCAAGATTCAATCTCGATGATATTAACAGCTTCAAGACTGTCAAAAACAAACCCACGTCCATGACTTGGAGGGTAAAAAAATCAACTTACGTATCAAAACAGCTTTCAACACAGTCTTATTAAGGTTTGCGTGGACGAGTCCTGGCACATGCAGACAGCAAAGAGGTAACAGAAAAGAAACATTACGCACGAGTGCCTGCAGGATAGGAAGAAACATTACGCTCGAGTGCCTGCAGGATAGGAAAAAACATTACACACGAGTGCCTGCAGGATAGGAAAAAACATCACGCACGAGTGCCTGCAGGATAGGAAGAAACATTACACACGAGTGCCTGCAGGAAAGGAAGAAACATTACGCACGAGTGAATGCAGGATAGGAAGAAACATTACACACGAGTGCCTGCAGGATAGGAAGAAACATTACGCACGAGTGAATGCAGGATAGGAAGAAACATTACACACGAGTGCCTGCAGGATAGGAAGAAACATTACGCACGAGTGCCTGCTGGATAGGAAGAAACATTACACACGAGTGCCAGCAGGATAGGAAGAAACATTACACACGAGTGCCTGCAGGATAGGAAGAAACATTACGCACGAGTGAATGCAGGATAGGAAGAAACATTACGCAAGAGTGCCTGCAGGATAGGAAAGAGATTAGGTGAGGGGCAGGGCCGGCCTCAATGAACATCAAGGCTACTGTAGAAGGGTCCAAGAATTATAAGCATTTTGAATATCTCAAGCGCCCCAAAATTCTTGGTACGCTCATGGTTTCACAATTGCAAAAATAATACAACACCCTAACCTTAAGAGTGCGATGAGAGGGGGGGGGAAGAAGGCGACTCCCCAATCATTAATTTAAGTAGACTAGTCCACATAATAGACAATATAACCAATCGTCGAAGAAACGATACAGCAAACTGGGCCCCCAAGCTTTAGTTATATCTACATTCTGCGTTAGGAGTCTCACGCCACGCGAACACAAGGATTAAACGAAGGAGAAGTGAGAGTCGAAGAAAAATGTTGAGCGAAGAAAATATCGCAGCACCCTAACCTATACCTAAGCACGGACATTTAAAAAGCGCAAGAGGAATGTTGAGTTCGTTACCGTAGGTTGAACAACACAAATTAACCTCCCCTAATCTATAGTTTGACCAAGAAACCACACATTTTTAGCTCATTACCTGGGATGGTATCTTCAGTGAGGCTTCCTGATACACACACCGCGGCTCCCAATTACGTTTGTCTTCAAAGCTAAAAAGAGCAATCAAACGTTACTCAAGCTTGAAAATGCCCTCCGATAAAACTTCCAGAAGACAAAGCGAGAAAAGAAAAAGAGCCCTGACCTTGGCAGGAACATCATCAATAGTGTCAGCAGGCTGCTTTAGCCGTATTCTATTTGACACTTGTGAAATTTTTGAAAAAAAAATCCATATTAAGAGGAGGGTGATTTGATCGCCTTCAAACTCAACCAAAATAAAACAGGTACAGCTTTTTAATTGCGTCCAACAATAAGTTTAATAAAAGTGGACACTTCTCTATCGACAGAGTAAACCCAATGGGCAGACGAAGGCCAGATACAGCTCTTATGGGAAAATTTTAGTACAGTCTGTAATTTACCCCCCCCCCCCACACTCTTTCTTCAGCTGGTCTATGCGAGAAAAAAGACTACAGACACTCGAAAACTTACTTTTTCCGTGTCCTCTAATTACTGATCTTCTGTGGCTGTTTGTAATTCGCACATTTCAGTCTCTGATTCAACAATAGATCACGAGTCATAACATCTCCATTCGTTTAAATTTTCGTTCACTATTTTCTTGATATATTACTACATTGTTTTTTATTGTCACTGCTCAATTTCATAATAATCACATCCAAGAAACATGAACTGGTCACACTCATCGCCAACCAGAGGGCAGGTTTTAATTGACAGGGAGAAATAATGCCTATGATCGTCACTTCATATCAGCTGCCTTTGATTTCATTGGTAGGCCGTTTCATTGGATGCCAGACGCTCATTTTTAGTCATTGCTCAAAAAATTGTGAAGGCACAGTACAATAAAAAAAAAATCACTGACATTACACAGGCCATTTAAAAAATATCCGGTATACTATACGTACTTAAATTGGACATATGCCTATATGAAGTTAGTTTTGAACTTGATGAGAAATGATTGAATTGTTTCTGTGGCAGAAGGCAAGAATACTGCTACCGTACTTCTTGATGGCGAAAGAGGCGGAAAATCGGGGCGGAGCGAGGGAGCTGGGGATGCCTTCCACAGTGAATTCCTCTCTTCTAAGACGTAAAGGCGATCGGAAAGAGGATAGGCTCTCGCCTCTCTGAACACTATTGTTACGGTCGTTAAATGTGCGTGGTTTTAGTGCGGATGAAGCAAAGAGGGGCAAGACTGTTGGAATATTTATGTGGAAGAAGTTTGATGTGTTGGCGCTGAGTGAGACAAGTTGAGAGGTAGGAACGAATGTGAGTTTAACGGGATCAGTAAAAAAAATCGGGCGGGGAGGAAGGTTCTTGAGTGATCGGTTGGCAAGTAGCGTTACGGAGTGAAAGGAAGTTTTCTTCTAGATTGATGTGGGTAAAAGCTCAGTTAGGTATAGAAAGATGGGCGTTTGTGAGTGCTTACGGACCAGGTAGCTAAAAAAGTGTAGAGAAGAGGGACATTTTTGGATTAGTCTGATTGAGTGCACATTGTGTGAGTAATGTAATATACAACCTGATAGTTTATATTCTTTACTCTCCGTTTTTTAATTAAATGTCAGTTCAAATAGAAAATTGTCATGATCAAGTAAAATGTTCGTTGACCATCCTAACTTTACTTATTTTCTTGAAATCAATAGTCTTATGTAACGTTTATATGTTATGACAGATTGAACAATAGCGAATAGAGAGTATCCTCCAACAGTATCAAACGATTTTTGGTGGGCTGTCGAGGTAAATTTACTCCCTAACCTTTGTTATAAGTTGATATTAAGTATATCTGAGAAGTAAATTTTGTTGTCAGAACAGCTCACACTGACAAAGATTTGGTACATGTATGTGTGTATTCTGATATTTTTGCAATATGTCAACATGTCATTGAAAAGTGATTAAATTTTTTATTCTTGACGTTGGCGGATAATAAGGCACTGTGGCAGATTCAATGCGAATATGTGTAGACTAGTGTCGGAGTGTAGACTAGTGTCGGAGTGTAGACTAGTGTCGGAGTGTAGACTAGTGTCGGTGTGTAGACTAGTGTCGGAGTGTGGTAGGATGCGTGAGAGGAGGAAACTGCGAGTTAATGTTGGTCAAAGTAAAGATTCTAATAGATTATATTAAGGAGGTCCATCACCGCGAGAGCTCTTACGCGAGTCAAAAGTAAAGTAATGAGATATTAGAGGAATGAAGATGCGAGTGAAATCTGTGTCTTCCTAAACGGAGAGTTATTGGACAAAGTTTTGTGTTTTAAGTACCTGGTTAAGATTAAGATTGATTTTAAGTACCTGGGCTCTCATACGGATCCAAATCAAATCAAATCCGCATGAGAGCCCGGATACTCAAAACACTGAACTTCCTTCAATAACTCTCCAATTAGGAGGACACATTTTATTTTGGAGAGTTATTGGAGGAAGCCAGTGTTTTAAATACATGGGTTCTCATGCGGAGAAGACGGAATTGGTAGAAAGAGGTAAAATCTAGTATGTTGAAGTCACTACAACTGTAAGGCGGGTCCGGAAAGTAAATCTGGAGTGAAGGAAGTGTGTAAAGTATTGATGCACTGAAGATTGTTAAGAGCTGTTAGAGATTGGGAATGACAGCAAAAGAGAGGGTTGTATGAGAGTGTAGTTGTTCCGACGGTGATCTACGGGGCTGAGACGTAAGGATTTTTGTTGGTATTGTTGAACCCCTAGCTCCTCCTGCGGTGGAAGATCCACGGCTGGCGCTCAGCCCAAAAGCATAGGCACAGACAAGTGCAGGTTGTGAATGTTTCAGCAGGTGCAGGGCCGTGTGTTAGACCAACCCCTTGAGCAAGTCGATGCTGTCTCCTGGACATTCCCACAGATAACACACCGACGTGATATTATGGTTGAGCCCACAGGGTGCAATGTCTGGGCACTACGTCATGGGCTCGACTGTATCGGGCGAACTCTGACATTGTAAATTCAAATCAGAAGGGAGGTTCTCAGTCTATACTGGTATGACTAAAGGGCCATGCACACATCAGCGGGACTCTGTAAGACAGTATTGATTCAATGGTCAGCCAGTGCAAGAGCTATGAAGTATGTGTGTGTATCCGTTTGTACATAGATGTTTCTGTAGGACGGGGAATGGTCTTGTGAAGAGATCCTAAGTCTGATGCCGGTGAGTTTTACGTGGATTTAATCGGTGGTGCCGAGTTCATAACCTTGTTGAATAATTGTGTTCCACTCATATCAAGATGATGTTCAAGAGGGAGGACCTTGGTTTCATCATGCAGATGAGGAATTGGTGCGATCTCTGTATAGCTTATTGCGATGCGTCAATCGGTGTTGCGCATCGCAACGTCGTCGGAGGCGGGGCGGAAGCGAGAAGAAGGTCGAGTGTTTTCGAAATTAAGTGTTTAATAAGTGTTGCCGGAGTGACGCAGAGAGATAGAATAACGACGTTTCTCTAATGAGAATGGGAATGGTGAAGAAGTCAGACGAAAAAGTAGAAGCACGTGAACTGAGGTGATTTAACCACTTGGTGAGGACGGATGGTGAGAGATTGGCAAGAAGGGTGATGAAAACAGAGGTTAGTGGACGTAAGCCTAGAGGTAGAACGAAGTTTTGGGCGAATGGATGGCGTGAAACCAGCTTGGGGATGAGAGAAACCCATGTAAAGGTGGCGAGAGAGTATGCAATGGATAGGCATGAGCGGATAATTATTGTAAACGGACGAGTTCTGTAGTGACCCTGATGCACTCATTGAGAAACGGGATGTGGGTAGGAGAAAGCCCGACAATTAAGACGCAGCAGGGGTAAACCAAGGAAACCTTGCGTCTGTATCTGTATTAAGGACTCATCTCCACCGGATACTTTCAGCGTTGCTATTGACCTGAAAAAACAAAACAGATAGGCAAGTAAGAGGAGATTGCTTTGCTTTCGTTCGCTCAAAAAAACAGATAGGTCAGCAACTGGAGATACGCTCAAGCACGAAAACCTCCCTCGACACTCCGCTATTAGACTGTATAAGATTTTCATAGCGAATTAATCAAGAGCGTCAGTCATTCCGGCAAGGCATCTAGAATTTCAGTGATTAGCCCACATGCAAGGTGAAAAAAAGGCCGAACAAGGAATCATTTATTCAAACTATTCTCAAAATATACAGTTTGCATTAAGACGCCTTTATATCTGTCAATTAATAGAAGGAGAGCAGAGGTTGCAACATGGTTCCGTAATGTGTTTACGACCAGAAATTCTTGCAGTGTTACAGCTGATTAGATCAGAATAGATAAGGAGCCCTTCTCCAGCGGAGCACTGACGGGAGAATTAGTGAGCTCCCCGTAGGGCGCGCAGATCATCAATTCTGGTTGGCATTCCAGTATGTGCAGAACCACCAACTTTAATTAAATGAAAATTATTTAAAAAAAATATTGTTGAAGATATGCACGCGGCTGCATACAGGGATAATAATTGATTATTATTGGTAAAGTAGAAGATTTACACGTAACTGAATAAATAAATCCTGGTTTCTGTGGTTTTTGATTACTATAACGAAGTATGTTGTGGGGTAGAAGAATTATTCGTTTGGACCACAATTTATTAATTGCACTGCTTTCTATAGGCCAATATTTTAACCGTAAGAGGTTAGGTTGATTCTGCAGGTGAGGTCAGTGAGTAGGCTTTGAAGAATGGAAGGATTCAGGAAAACTCGTCCAGCTGCGCGAGGGCGTTGCACATCATCATGGTCGTGCGAACAGTTCCATATCTGCGTCAATTAGATTATTTCAGATTTAGGGGTCCATCGCTACCGGAGTCCTGACTTCAGCTTTAGATAAGATTAGATTAGAGTGACAAGGCTTTCTAGCGCACTGGAGTCATCGTCCTTCTGGCGCCGAATGTCAAACCAGCAAACAGTGCTGCATCATGTTAGTCTTTGTTTTTATCCTTCTTTTAATGTTCGAGTTAGGTTTACTACTGCACTAAGTCAAAGTCCTTTACGCGGCGAACGTCTATGGTATGTACGGGTGCCACAGGAGGTACAGGAACTCCTATGGTGCTGAGGCCATATGGTCCCAGCACTCCCCGGATGGCAGTAAGGAGGAATAAGACACCACCTACCCTGCTTCGGAGCCCCTAGGATCCGCAGTAGTCCTTAAGGTGCCGAGCTACGCGCTCCAACACCTGCAATGGGGAAGATGAAGAACAGACAGAAAACGGGGATCCCATGCATGAGATCTACACTAGGTGTAGGGAATTTCACGCGTGATTTTGATTTGATTTGGGCCTCATTTCCACCAGAGCCTCAACGTGTTTCCACGCGTGAGAACAGCAAGAATGGAAAGAAGAAGAAGGAATAGTCATAGAAAAAGGTTGCATGAAAGAAAGAGCGCATCTTGGCCGTTATTTGCCACCCTAAAGAAGAATAGTTAGAACCGGTATGCGTATGTTTGAGTGTGCGGGTCTGTGTGAGCGTGCGTGTGTCTGTGTGTGCAACGACTATTATGAGAGTTGTTAAGGAGTCTGAGACAAGTTAAAGAGTATTGGAACTAAACATAAAATGCAAATGAGGTAAATAAAAGTTAAGCAAACCAGGATGGGGGAGGAAAGGGGAGATAGTGACGAGTGAAGAAGAGGGGAGTCTAAAGGGAAATCAGAGTGTTCATTCCCCCGGTTGGGCCGTGACTCGGTGCGGCCCGTGAACCCAAGAGATGCCTAGAGGGGGACTCCAGCTCAAGTGAAGATGGACAAATTCCTTACTTGCACCACCGTCCAACATTCACACTGCTGCGTATGGATCGGTATTTTTTTGTGAAAGAGGGGTCAATGAGTAGGCTTATTTGAATAAAAGAGCGTTTTTAAAAAAATCGTCGATCTGGCGCAAGTGCTTTGTACTCCATTAATAAATGCTTCAAGCTGATTGCTGTTTAGTGGTACAAAGGGCGTGGCGGCGCGAATGGTCCCACGATTGCGTCCATCAGATGGTTGATAGTTATCCATGTTTATCCGGTGCACATCAGATACAGATACAGACACTAGGCCGCATCCCCCAGAAAGAGGGGTGGTCGACGGCAAAGCGCACCTCACACGCTCACACTCACACAACTTAGCCCTTTTGTGCTAAAGGGTCCTGCCGGTACCTCCACAACACACACTCTGGGTCACGAGTGCAGTCCGAAGATCCTTCGTCAGCAGCAGGGCCCGACAGTTTTCACTGGTTTACCCCCGCCGCCTCATGATGACCGCACCCTTCCCCCCCCCCCCCCCCGACAACGGGATGCCATGTCTCTCCTCCCTAACACCTGCTTCACACCATCAATCCACCCAAATTTTGGTCTACCTCTAGGCCTGCGACCACTCGCCTCCGCATTCATCACCCTTTTTACCAATCTCCCTTCATCCATTCTCTCCATGTGCCCAAACCATCTCAGAACACGCGAATCCACTATATCCTCCAACTTCTTCACCATCCCTGTTCTGATTCGAACCACGTCGTTGGTGATCCGGTCTCTCAGGGTTACTCCAGCCAAGCTCCTCAAACATTTCATCTCGAAAACATTCAACCTTTTTCTCTCCTCTGCTCTCACCCCCCAAATCTCAGCTCCGTAGAGCACAGTTGGGATAACAACACCCTCATACAGCCCTCTCTTCGCTTCCATCCCTAACGTCTTACAGCTCATTACACTCTTTAGTGCACCCAACACTTTACATCCCTCGTTCGCTCGCGCCTTCACTTCAGTTTCCACTAGTTCAGTTATCTCCACATGGGACCCCAGATACTTAAGACACTGAACTTCCTCCAAGAGCTCTCCATTTAGGGTGACACTAATTTTGCTCGCATCGACAGTCCCCAAGCATCTCATTACTTTACTCTTACCCATGTTCACTCGAAGCTTCCTCCTCTCACACACTATACCAAACTTAGATACTAGCCTACTTAGCTTCTCCTCTGAATCCGCAACCAGGGCCGTATCATCAGCAAATAGCAACTGGCTCAACTGCCAACTCCACCCATTCGATTTCAACACTTCCAAGCCCCGACCCAGTACACTCGCGTTCACCTCCCTGACCACCTTAACCATATAGAGGTTGAGCAGCTAGGGAGACATCACGCAGCCTTGTCTTAGTCCCACTTTCACTGTGGACCAATCACTAACCTCGCTTCCCACTCTGACACATGCTCGGCTGCCAGCATAGAAACTCTGCACCGCTTTCAACAGATGTCCGCCCACTCCATACAAACGCAACACCCTCCACCGCGCTCCTCTGTCAATCCTGTAGTATGCCTTCTCCAGATCCATGAAGGCCCAGAACCCATCCTTACCTTTGGCAAGGTACTTCTCACAAACCTGTCTCACTGCAAAAATTTGATCGGTACACCCTCTACCACTCCTAAAGCCACACTGTTCCCCTTCAATTGCGCAGTCCGTAGAGTCTCTAATCCTTTTGATCAGCACTCTCCCGTACAACTTACCAACCACACATAACAAACTGATACCTCTCGAGTTGCAGCATTCATTTCTATCTCCTTTGACCTTATATAGCGGCACAATGCAGGCACTGCGCCACTCACTCGGTACCACGCCTGCCACAAAACACAAGTTCAATAACCTCACCAACCATTCGACAATCGTTACTCCACCCTTCTCCGGGTACTCAGTCGCAACGCCATCCAAACCAGCGGTTTTTCCTGCTTTCATCACGTCCACCGCCTCCTGCACCTCTTCCCTGGTAATGTCCGCAACAAGTCTTTCTCCCAAAACTGGCATCCGAGCACCACCACCCACAGCAACAATGTCAGCCTCTCTGTCATCCTCGACATTCAACAACTCATCAAAATACTCGGCCCACCTCTTCCGTACATCACCACTTTCCAACAACAACTGGCCGTTTTCATCTTTCACCACTTCCTCCTTTCCGGTCTCTCCCTTTCTCACCCTTTTCACCTCTTTTTGTTCTCCTCAAAATTATGGCACAACCGTCTGCCCCACCTGGCATCAGCGTCCCTTTTGATACAGATACAAACACTAGGCCGCATCCCCCAGAAAGGGGGGTGGCCGACGGCAAGGCGCACCTCCCACGCTCACACAACTTAGCCCTTTAGTGCTAAAGGGTCCGGCCAGTAGCCCCTCAACTTACACTCTGGGTCCCGAGTGCAGTCCGAGGAACCATCATCAGCAGCAGGGCCCGACAGTTTTCACTGGTTTACCCCCGCCGCGTCATAATGACCGCCCCCCCCCACCCACGGCCATCCCGACAGCAGTATGCCAAGGGCGGGAAAGCACATCAGAGCAGCGTCAAAATCAACCATTCACAATCATTCTCCACTCACGCCTTTTCATTGCACGCTCGCTCGCCACCTCCACATTCATGTCTCTCCTTCCCAACGGCTGCTTCAGACCATCCATCCACCCAAACTTCGGTCTACCTCTAGGCCTGCGACCACTCGCCTCCGCATTCATCACCCTTTTCACCAATCTCCATTCATCCATCCTCTCCATGTGCCCGAACCATCTCAGTACAAGCGAATCCACTCTGTTCTCCAACTTCTTCACCATCCCTGTTCTGCTTCGAACCACATCGTTGGTGATCCGGTCTCTCAGCATTTCTCTCGCCATGCTCCTCAAACACTTTATCTCGAAAACATTCAACCTTCTTATCTCCTCTGCTCTCACCCCCAAGCCTCATTAGATGGAAGTGGTTCTTCCATGTGCCCTGTGCAAGGCGGTTGATGACTATTTGGTTTCTCCAGTTGGAAATCTTGGTTTCCCATTCTTCAACTGAGGGTTTGACTAGAAGTACCTTCTGCCCGCTTTGTTCATACATATTGCTCCATCAAGGTGTTATAAGGGGTTGATGTCAGTTTAGAGAGGGAATCTGCGACCTTATTTTCCCTTATTCTTCCGTGATCCGGAATCCGACGGAAGACAGTTTGACCTACGCAAAATTTGTAACGAGGCCGTGTTGTATTTTACGTCGGGCGGAGTGCTTCAAGTGCAGAAATTGAAGCCGAGTGAGAGCATTCGTTGTCTCAGACAATCACCTAATGGGGAGGCAATTTGATTAGACTAGAGGCTCGAGTCATCACAAGCTCCCTCGTACAGTATGAAGATTGTCGATTCTGGTAGGTTCGCACCCCTGTGTGTGCGGAAACGGTGACTATCAAAATTAAATTATTAAGGCCTTTCGCCTGTGGCACACACGCATGCTTGTGCATACAAGAACAATACTTTAACGGAAATTGTTTAAACGTGTCAATACAAACAGATTATCGTTTCTGTGAGCGCTTACTACTATACCAAAATACATTATGGGGTGAAGGAACCTACAAGGCAGTATCTGTATTTCGTTTCTACAGTGCTTTGTTTAGTCAAGTATGTTTGCCCGCGGCGAATACTTTTTTCCCGGTAGGGAGGTTGGTGAGTAAGCTTTGCAGATAGCACGGGGGATTTAAGACTCATCGTGCTACCGCGAGTGCATTGCACTCCATCAGCCAGTGTTTCACGCTGATTGCCTCCTGGTGGCAACAGGAACATTGGGGCGCGCCCGGTTCCATGTTTAGTACTTTGGGTGGTTATGGGTCATCCCTTTGTGTCCCGTGCCAAAGCGGTTGATGAATATTTGGTCTCTTCTGTTGGAGAACATTTGTTTCCCACACTCCAAACAAGGATTTGACTGAAAGAATACTTTATTCACTTTGTTGCCATATTTGTTTCATCGGGATATTATTTAAGAGTTGATGATAGGGACCAATCAAGGCAGTGTATGGTGATAAATTGTTCTTGATGGGCAGGCGCCAGTTTAGCAAGGGAATCTGCGAACTAATTCACTCTCATTCCCACGTGACACGGAATCCAACAGAAATCGACCGCTTGGCCTGTCTCGGACATTCTAAAGAGGTCGTGCTGCGTTTTACGTAGAGCGGGGTTTTCATTTGTAGACTTTTGAGCTGAGTTAGAGCACTCAGACTGTCTGAGAATACGACGTATTTGGGGAGGCGATCTGTTCGCGTAATTAAGATGGCTAAATCAAGTGAGTACAACTCACTCTGGCGCTAAATATATTTATTTAGCGGCAGAGAGGCGTTGATCGGAAATGGTGTTGTAAAGGGATGGGTTGTTGATTAGGCTAACACTTTCAGAGATTCACCGAGAAAGGAACGACTCGCATCGGTTGAGTCGCACATAGCGTTGTTAGCGATAATTGACATAGATTCGAGGTTTATTTCGGCTGTTGAATAGTAAGCAACAGCTCCATAGCCAAAGCATGAGCGAATTACTATTCAGCACAACGTCCTGCCGGTGTACAGATCGGCACCAAACTTCACTGATGTCGTTACCGCAAGGGTAATTCCAGGCGACCTTCGCCTGGAATTACCCTTCACGTGGCGACCTCACTGCAATGTGAGGTCGCCACGTGAGTTTTGGGTCCCACACGAGACCAAGAAACCTGATGTAGTTTTCGTATACTAGAAGTGCGATGTGCAGCGTAAGGGCTGGTTTTAGGTGTATTCTGGGAACGAGATTGCAATGCATGTTTCTTGTTTTAAATGGCAAAAATCTGTATCTGTTTAGAAGGCCCAGTTCCAAACTTTGTTTAAGCACTTCTGCAGTTCATGTTGGATTGGTAAAAGGCCAGAGTGTCTGTAGCTCATTCGTAAGTCATCCCCGTGCAGGGAATAGTAGTCTCCCATCGCCTACGAGAATGTCTTCTGGATGAACGATTTCAAGGTTAAAAAGAGTGACATTAGCAAAGGACGCCCATTTCCGGGGGGCAGGATGGCGACAGAGTGTCTCCACCTTGCTCTTCAAGGTACGGTATTGCAGAAATTAGTGGATGAAGCGCAGTAGGAGGCTCCTCAGGCTATTGTAGTTTAGATAATTCAGGATTCTAAATTTCCAGGTAGTGTTATAGGCTTTTTCAGTCGACAAAATTGGAAACTACACGTTTTCTTCGGGTATATGCCTGTCGAATATCTGATTCTAATCGTACGAGATGGTTTGTCGTGGAGTGGCAATCGCGACCGCCGCAAAGGATGTTGTTAAGGCCAGCATGTATTTCGAAGTAGTCGACATGGCGTAAGTGTCATTCTTCCCATGGTCTTGTAAAGGGCGCCGGTAAGGGCAGCAGGGTGGTAGTTACGGGGGTTTAAGAACTGGATAAGCCTGGTTGCTTTTGATTTGAGCCTCATTTCCACTGGAGCCTCAACGTGAGTCATAATAGGCTCCCCCGTAGGGCGCGACCGTCATTGATTCAGGTAAGTTCCCACGGCCTCGCGTGCGAAAATATTAGTCTTCTCAAGATGAAACCACGTACCTATTTCAATTGTGGCATATTCGCGTACTAACGCGTACAAGAGAGTAAATAGTTAACGAGCATCCTCGTAAATGTATTGTTATCTCTGTGCGTAAGGGGGTGGAGAGACCGCCTCACCTGCACAGGTGTTTGGGGTTTAGACAGCTTCGCATAGTCCGGTGTGTTTTCCGAAAGCGATAAGCTTCTTACGCTAGGTTGGGCCAGTGAGTAGGCTTTGTAGGTTGCAGCCTGGCTGCTGTACCGCCTTATAGGCTCACCTAATCGCGCAACTCGGCCGATTAGTTTAGTTGAATCATGTAATTTGATTAGCTGAATGACGTAATTGACCAAACTAAGTACAGATACAGACACTAGGCCGCATCCCCCAGAAAGGGGGGTGGCCGACGGCAAGGCGCACCTCACACCCTCACACGCTCACACTCACACAACTTAGCCCTTTTGTGTTAAAGGGTCCGGCCGGTAGCCCCTCAACTTACACTCTGG
>SDVV010017855.1:0-13892 GCA_016164225.1 Gammarus roeselii
ACGCTCGACACCTTTCGTCGACTGATGCAGGTCCCACGCTCGACACCTTTCGTCGACTGATGCAGGTCCTACGCTCGACACCTTTCGTCGACTGATGCAGGTCCTACGCTCGACACCTTTCGTCGACTGATGCAGGTCCCACGCTCGACATCTTTCGTCGACTGATGCAGGTCCCACGCTCGACACCTTTCGTCGACTGATGCAGGTCCCACGTTCGAAATCCACGAGCAGAGTATTTCCAGAGAACGCATTGGATCACATTAAAGTACTTTTTTGTGAAGCGGTTCATAGCCTCATGACTAGAGTAATGGTTTCTAACAATAAAATCTTGATTGCAATCGTAAATTTTAGGACATTGAAAAGAAATACTGCACACACTAGAAGGAAGATAATGTGTCCGTTAGGAACAAAATAGTTATTTCAAATGTTCTTCCTGATTTGACGTTTCTGCCTTAGTAACCTGGAGGATCACTCATATTTCTATTATATTAAGTTCTGTATCAAATGTACTCATTTGCTCTTGATGGTTCTTAAGAAAGTATTATTATTATTATTATTATTTTTATAATTATTTTTATTAATATCATAATTATCATTGTCTCATGCCAGTGGAATATTCTCCCCCTGAGCCGCATCATTTCTTTTCGTCTGCAGTGTTTGTTTGCAATGTTTTGAAGCAAATGAAGTACATTGATAACGATTTTTTCACGAGAAATTACCTTGTGTATATTCTTCGTACAATAAGAATTTTCAAATTTACCGTAACACATCACAGTCCCAATTATCTTAAAATACAGAGCTGCTAAAACTTGAACTTAAATTGTTATGGATAAAAGGACGAGTAGCAGTATAGGTACATTGAAACGTAAACTTCCTTTATGCAATTTACCGTGGCAACTGTTTGTTACTCATCGGTGTTACTTTAAGGGTATTGCCATTTCTTTTTACTCAGTTCATATTCAAATTTCCTGCTATCTCGTCCACGTAGAAACCTGTGCAATTATCAGACCAACCTTTTATGCCTCATTGAAATGTTTCTTTCCGGTGCATGTGTAACATGTCATGTTAACTGCACAGTTCGTTCAAAAAAATTGTGTCTTCTTATGACAAATATTATGTGTGTAAATCTAATATACAACCTCATTATGGGCATTTTCTACTCTGTTTTCGTATTAAATGTCGGTTTTAACAGTAAATTGTCCTGATTAGGTAAATGTCTCTTGACCTTACTTACTCTTCTTGAAATCAATAATCCAATGTAACGTCTGTATGTCTTGTCACAACAGAGAATAGAGAATGTCCTCCAACAACGTCCATCGATTGGTGGGATGTACAGTTGCGAAAGAAAATTCGTTTATGATTTAGGAATAAGATATATTTTCAATCATAATTTTCAGGTCGATATTTGAATTCATCGGAAATTTAATTGTTATTATCCATGGATAAGGGTTATCTAGATATAATTCAGTAATAAATTTCTTTATAAAGTTAAATTCCACGTGGGAAATGTCTTGTTAGTTTTTTCCTGTTAGAGGCTAACCATTAACGAATTTTCTTTCGTATAAATTAAATTTACTCACTAACTGTAGAAATAAGTTGATATAAAGTATATCTAAGCAGCAAATGTCGTCTTCAGAACTGCTCTCATTGACATATTTCCTGTCTAATCTGATGTATTTGTGATTTGTCAACCTGTCACAATAAATAAATAATATTTAAGTCCTTAAATCTTTTTTTTTTTTTCGTGTCCGTGTCAGGCAAGGAACTACTGCACCACACCATTGCGGGTATGTCCTGCTTAGGCTTCTCTGACGTGTGTTTAATCCAGCCTACTCATGACTATTTCACTTGCTTGCTTACTTACTTTTATGTTCAATACATCTATCCTTTCATTGTGTGTTCATTTAGAAAACTATCATTGCGTTGATTTGATGCACGCTATAATCAAGGGTGCAAGCGAACTCGTGTTTTTAAAGTCAACGCAAAGTGAACTTCGAGTATTATCCATGCTTTTCACCGATGTGTATTTTACCGCTAGCGTCATCTACATTAACATTTACCATTTGGTTCCACTTACTGATTATCCACATTTTGAAAAAGCAATATCAAATTTTGTTCTTCGCATGCATGTATCATACTCTCCGTCGTTCTCGATATATACCTAAAGTGACAGTGACACCTGCTCCTCGCATGCAGGAATGTTCCTCGTATGCATGTATCATACTCTCCGTCTCTTTCGATATATACCTGAAGTGTCAGTGACCCCCGCTTTGCAAAAAAGCCTTCTGAATACAAAAGCATTTAATCCTTTCTATACAGTAATTTTCACCTAACGAAGTCAGATCAATAGCAGCTCTCTCGGCACAAAGAGCCTTCTGGCCGGTTCTGCACAGCGCCGTTGCAAAGGGTCATGAGATTGGCATGAAATTTTTAACCGATCGTCAGTTATTATAATCACCATCTTGAACTTCACCCAATCAATTCAGTTAATTCTTCAACTATAACAATCCATCATGTCAGATCCATCATTTAAATTAGTCATACCAACTATTGAGACCGCCATAAAGTGTTGGGTTGCATTGAAGAGTAATGGGCTAAAGTACATTAGGTTGGGAAGCGAAGAGAGGACTGTTCGCGAGCTGAAGTAATTGATGAGAATGTTCTGACACATGGCGATGATGGATGATGGAAAATAGACAAAGAGGGGATGAACGGGGTGAATGGGCGTAGTCATTGAAGTTGACCGAAGTTAGGGTGGATAGATGATGTGAAGCAAATTTTAGAGAGGAAAGACACCAGTGTGGGGGTGGTGAGAGAGCGTTCAATGTATAGGTGTGAGTGGAGAACAGTGTGGGGGTGGTGAGAGAGCGTTCAATGTATAGGCGTGAGTGGAGAACAGTGTGGGGGTGGTGAGAGAGCGTTCAATGTATAGGCGTGAGTAGAGGACAGTGTGGGGGTGGTGAGAGAGCGTTCAATGTATAAGCGTGAGTGGAGAACAGTGTGGAGGTAGCGAGAGAGCGTTCAATTTATGGGCGAGAGTGGAGAATGGTTGTGAATGGATGAGATCTGCGTCGTTTGATGCGCATTTTCTCCTGCCCATGGCATCCCGGTGAGAAACAGGATGGACTGGGATGGCGGAGGACCCGGCAACTATGAGCAACATGGTTAAACATATAATACTGTCGGACCCCGCTGCTGACACTGATGTCGGACCTCTTTCCAGATCAGAAATGTGTGTGTTGCGGGGTCCTGGCTGAACCCTTTTGCGCCAAAGGGCATAAATTTTTGTTATGCTTGTGTGTGCATGACAGGAATGCGAGGCGCGCCTCGCTGTCGGTCACCCCCTTACAGTGGATTCGGCTTAGCACCTGTAGCTGTATAAGCATATCAGTGGATTTTACGCCATCGAGACTAAGATCAACTTAAAATCTGATATGAAATTTTGTTGTTGATTTTCAATACGAAAGTGACAATAAAATGTTGCAGAACAGTTTCGCGACAATTAAAATGGTGAAGAAATAACGAAAAAGACCGCATATAATAAGTAAACTTAGTATAAGTTTTTTTTTTCGAGGTGCGAACGAAATCCGTTTCTGTATTAAATTTATTTATTATAAAACTTACAACAATTAAATATAAATAATACTACACTTACAATTAATGCGCTAAAATTCATTAGGTAAACTCGAACCGCGAAGACTGGAACGAACTCGCTCCAGAAGACTGGAACGGATGAGTGCTTGATTCCTGGAATGAAGGAGACGGCTCTTGTCTTGCTGTCAGGCGGTGAGGAAGCTTGGGCGGGTCAGGGAAGGAAGACGGAGACGTTTTCTTCGCTGATAACTCATCAAATGACCTGAAAGGCTTGAACGGCTCATATGTGGGGAGCGAAAGCTTGTGGTCGTCAGATCTGCGCGATGGCTTATGGTGGTTCTCATCAAAATACTTTAAGGGCTGGGGCGAAGACCTGTGATCGTCAGACCTATAAGAAGGTTTGTGGATATGGTCATCTAGTGCCCTGAAGGGCTTGGGTGACTCATGGGTGGCAGGCGATGAACTATGATCGTCAGATCTGTAAGGTCGTTTGTGCTGTGGCTCATCGAAAGTCTTGGAGGGCTTGGGCAGCTCGTAGAAGGAGGGTGAAGATCTTTGATCGTCTGATCTGTAGGGTCGTTTGTGGTGTGGCTCATCGAAAGTCTTGGAGGGCTTGGGCCGCTTGTAAAAGGAGGGTGAAGAACTTTGATCGTCTGATCTGTAGGACGGTTCGTGGTGTGGGTCTGAGTGAGCGTCGTACGAAGGGATGTGAAGTGGCCCCTCGTAAGGCTTCTGGTAGTATGGGTTATGGTCGGGGTCCAGGTTCAGGCTGGAAGTGGAATGACAACATTAGTACATCAGACATTCTTAAGACGTCACCAAGTGTGTGTAACGTCATCACTTCAACGTTCAGTTAATACGTTCGTGAGTCTGCATCGGAGGTCGATGATCACCTCCTTATTTCAAAAACGAGAACCAGAAAGGGTTCATTTGAAAACACTTTTGAAGACGATCAGGTAGTTGAGGCTCGTGAAACCTCCGGCATTTTGATTCTCTACCAAAGTAAGAACTTCGATCCGAGAGACTGTAGCGACATGACATTGTGTGTTGACACTCACTAAAAAATTCAAAGTAGGTCGCCTAGCTTAGGAAGGTAGCTTACAGCGGAAACAATGTATGCCTAAGCCAAAAGCCCCAAGGCAAACACCACCACCAACAAAATTACCACACACAATAGCTGGTTTCAGAGCTCACACTGGCTCGTGGCAGAGCTCACATTGGCTCACGTCAGAGCTCACATTGGCTCGTGCCAGAGCTCACATTGGCTTGTGTCAGAGCTTCGGTGGTGATGTACCCCTTGATCTGATCTTATCTAACAAAACCACAATTGTTAACAGCTTAGCAGTTTGGTCATGTGGGCTATTATCTGGAAGGTTGAACTTACTCATAGTACTGCATTGCCTTTCCACAGTCCACTTTGTACCACCAGTCGCAGTTGAAGGTGGCCTGGTTGAAGAGTGTCCCGTTGGTACAAAGGAAGGCTGCTCCTTGGTCGCCGTACCGATCGTCGTGGCACACGTGGTACACCTACGACAGTGAACAGAACATTGACCCCATTGCACATTGACCGAACATCGGCAACAGACGATGACGAATAAAGCTCTGTGGCCAAATGACGTCGGTATTTCTTTAGTTGCCTGTACGATAACCAGCAATAAAGGCGATTTCAATTTTACTGGCATTGAGAACATTCATATTCATTGCTTTGTTGAATAAATAACTTTTGTATTAATTAAAAATAAGACACATGTTCACGCGGCAAACTAAGGCAGTGGCATAAATTACAAATAATCATGCGTTTGTCTGTCTAAAGCGTGTTTTTGACTAACCTGACAGTGCGCTTCCACGTTTGCATACATTCCTGGTCTGAACGGCACTTTGGAGCACGAAAAACTGGTGTGAGGAACCTGAAAAGTAACAAGAAATTTGAGTAAATGAGCATTTTCTGGGAAGTGTGGAGAATTTTATACCCTTGGATTAGGTATTCAAGATATTTCTGGCAGTCTGTTCATTGTATTGAATAGTCGTCATTTATTCTGAGTATTAATGCCAGTTGGATACGGGCAAAGTAGCAATTGACGACAGAGGAAGCAGATCAATCACTTTCAAAATCCAACGCGCTTCCCACTACAAGTGATCGAATACCTTACTTCTGATCACGATCGTTTGCTCAGAGGAACCTCCAACATTGAAACTGAATTAACCAATATTTCGCTAAATAAATTCACCTTACGACTATATTATTTTTTTGGGATAAGTTGTCACTGAAAGGCATTCACACTTCCGACATTGATAGAGAAGTAACGATCAAAAAAGTCTGATGGAAATGATGTAATTTCTGAAGAAGTGTATGCGTGTGCCGCTCACAGATTGATTATTGTACTAGCTCCCTCTTCCTCTTTGGCTGCCTACGAGCCAAGCAGTTGCTCAAAGATGTAATTCATGCAATTGTTGTACCGCTTCTAAAATGTTGAACGAAATACTCGTCAGACATAAACTATTATCACACCATTGTTATTCCTACCACAATATCCAACGTTCTGGAGCAAGTAATCCTCGTAAGGTTGTAAGCGTGTTTGTTCAGGGCGACAGTCAGTTTGGCTTCAAGGAGGGTCAAGAAACGTGGTTTTGTTAGCGCCATGTAGTCGTGATTATTTTCGATAATAGACGTTTTCTGTATGTAAACTCATGATACTATTGTGAATAATATTTCGCTACATGAAATACAATCCGGCGGCCCCTGAAGATGAGCTGCGAAAAAATCAAGTTGAACTCTCGTTTTCGTTAATTCAAATAGCGAATTTGATAATGAAGTTTCATGTACTTTATTTAGAAATTTAATTATTTTAAGAACTGAAAACCCATTGCCAGACGATGGAAATAAATTCTCTAATAATAATATTAATATTCTGTAATTTCCTGTGATAAAGGCGGCAAGATGAGCAAGGGAAGAGTGACTGATGCCTCTCCAAACATTATTGGTAGGGCCGTTAAATGTACTTGGTTGTTGTACAGATGGTGAGATGTTTGTTAGCAGGTAGTTTAGAAGACACTGATGGCGACAATGTTGGAAGGTAGGGGCAAATGTGAGTGTGGTGTTGTAAGTGGAATGAAGTCAGACTTCGAGGAAGGAAGGGCTTGAGTTTGGGCGTGGTTGGCTGGTAGCGTTAGGAAGTGGAAGGAAGGGTCATCTAGATTGATGGGGTGAACGTCAAGTTAGTTATAGAACAATGAGCGTTTATGATGGCTTATGAACCAGGTAGCGTGAGGAGTAAGGAGTAGAGGGAGCATTTTTCAGGTGCATTGAGAGATTTTGAGGTTGATACGACGTGGTTGAGATGAATAGGACCTAAATGCGAGAGTTGGAGACGTTGTAGCAGAAAATGTGGTAGGGAGGTATGGCATTCTAGGTAGAAATGACAGTGAAGAGAACTTGAAAGGTTTGTTCAAGGAGCGGGAGCTGATGGATGGAAACAGCTCGTTCAAGAAACGAGGAATCCACAAATAAATTGGGTAAATATGGCCCATTGTGCAGTAATGGATGGAGCGCTGATGGATTCTGTGTTGATTTCGAGAAGAGTGGTGGGTAGTTGTTTGATGTGCGGGTGTTGAGTAAGGAGGTTGGATGAACGTTGGATCATCTACTAGTAGAAGGAAGATTGAAAGTGAAGTAGGGGCTGCAGGGAAAGGAAAAATTTAGAGGAGGAAGAGAGGTAGTGACGGTGAGTGAATTCACTGTGGCAAACAGCTGAAAAGTTCCAGCAGGCGTTGGATGAGAAATATGACATTGAGAAAAAGCAAGGCATGGGGAATGTTAAGGAAGAATGGTAGACGCTCAAAGATGCGGCATGGAGATGTACAAAAATTGTGTGTTGTGTACGCCGTGTGAGCGGGTGCAGGAGGAATGGTTGCGAGTGGTGAAACGGTGAGGTTGAAATAGCGATGCCGCAGAAGAGAACAACTTTTGTGGAGTGGTTGCAATAGAGGTCTGTGCTGGCATATGTCAACAGTAGAGAGAAGAGAAAAGAGTTGATGCACGTGTGAGGAGAGCAAAGAGGGACAGGAATGCCAGGTGGGGTAGGCGGTTTTCCAATAACTTTGAGGAGAACGTGAAGATGTTCTGGAATGAGATGAAAGATGTAAGCAACTGATTCTTGTTAGTTAGAGAAATTTCATGTACTGAAGAGGTGGACGTAGTATTTTGAGAAATTGTTGAATGTTTGCCCGTTAGAGAGGCTGATGTTGTCGCTGTGGGTGGTGGTGCACGGGCTCCATGTTATTGGAACAAGAATTGTTCCTGACACTACTAAGGAAGAGGTGCGGGATTTGGTAGAGTTGATGAAAACAGGGAAATCCATTGGTTTGTAGAGCGTTGCGACTGAGGACCCAACTAGTCGATCAGTAACCAGTCGAATGGTTGGTTAGGCGGCAGTTCTGTATTTTATGCGGGTGTTGTGCCGATTGAGTGGTTGATGCGATGATACACTGTATTATAGAAAGAGATAAAAATGAATACTGAAACTAAAGAGGTATTAGTTTATTGTGTATGGTTGGTAAGATGTACGGGAGTGTGCTAATCAAGAAGATTAGAAACAGTTAGGATGGTGCGATTGGTAAAGAACAGTGGTTTAAGAAGCGGTAGACGGTGAGCAGATCAGATTATCGAAGATTTGTGAAAAAGGCAATGAAAGCGAAGGTTGGTAGGCGTAGGCCAAGCCGAAGACCAAAGTTTGGGTGGACGGATGGCATGAAGCAGGCTTAGTGCGTATAGACATCAGTGTGGAGATTGCCAGAGAGCGAGCTATGGATTTACGTGACTGGGGAATGTATGTGACTGGATGAGTTTTGACGCGGCGCTGAACCCCTTTCTGGCCCTTGACGTCTCGTTGAGAAATGGTATGGACATGGGTGAATGAGGGCCAGAGAATTATGACGCAGCAGGAGTAAACCAGTAAAGGCTGTCGAGCCCTGCTACTGACACTGTTCTCGGACTTAACTTCTGACTCGAAGTGTATTTGGTAAGGTCCTGGCCGGATCCTTCATTGCTAAAGAACATAGGTTTGGTATATGCGTGAGTGCATGTGAGGAGTTTGAGGAGTATCTTGCCGTGTGCCACTATCCTCCTGGAAGACTGGGTCTTGCGTTTATATCTGTATACGTATACGATGTTTATTTTAAATATGCTTTCTGATTTGACTTGTCTGCCATTCCCTGGCGGATTACTCAAATTTATACTAGATGCAGTTAAGTGTATCAAATGTACTACTTTGTCCTTGATGGTTTCTAGTACGAGTTATTATTATTATTATTATTATTTATAATAATATCAATAACAACACAAATAATAATATTAATAATTGTTATTTTTTTGTTATTTCTATCACTGCTATTATTAATATTATCATCATAAATATCATTATTATCATTATTAAATTATTACTAATATTTTCATCTTTTTGATTATGATTATAATTACTTGCCTCACTGTAGACTGGGTAGTCAGATCCGGGCTCCCCTGGTATGCTTGATTTCTTATAGGGTGCTTCTTCATGCAAGAAGTGCTCATCAAGAGGCTTGTAAGGGTCGTGAAGTGGCTTGTAACTATTGTGAACCTGCTTCGGCTTGTTGTTCACAGGTTTGTAGACGGGTTCCAGCGGCTTGATTACCTTATTCTTCTCGTAAACAGGCTTGTGTTGTGGTTTGTAAGAATTGTGCACAGGCTTGGAGGGTGGTTTGTATGAGTCGTGTTGCGGATGAGAAGGTTCGTATGCGTCTTGGAAAGGTTTGTGTGGTGGCTTGTAGGGTTCATGAACTGGCTTACGAGGTGGGACGTATGGTTCAAGAACTGGTTTATGCGGTGGTTTATATGGCTCATGCACTGGTTTGCTAGGCTTGTATGTATCGTGGATGGGCTCGTACGGTTCGTGAATGGGTTCATGTGGAGGTTTATACGAAGGTTTGTGCTTAGGGGTTGGTTTTGCCACGACGTAATCAACCGGAGGCTGCTGGTAGGAGGTGTCCTCCTCACCAAACTTGTAAGGGTCAGCAGCCTTATCCGGCCGTGGTATATACACTGGCGGTTGGTAGGGCTTCTCTTCCTTGCGACCTTGAGGATTGTGCAAACCCTCGGTTGTGTCAATGAAGCTTCCAGGTTTCTGTATCGAGCTTGTGATTGGTTTGATGGAAGGTTGCCCGTGGTAAGAATCGTCAAACGGTTTGATTGAATCTCGTTTATAAACAGGGCTACTTTTTACCGGCTTCACGGTGATTTCCTTGTGCAAAAAACTCTCAATTGGTTTGACAGAAGGCTCGCTTGCGAGAAAACTTTCAAGTGGCTCATGGAAAGAACTCACAGTTGGTTTAGAAGAAGCATGTTTAACCAACGTACTCCTGATGGGTTTCACGGATGACACTGTAGTACGCGAGATTTTCCGATGAAGTGGAATCTTCTGGATGATGTCGATGTCCCCGTTGTCACTGTAATTAATCTCTTGGTGGATTTGTGGCTCGTAAGACACTTTGACCTGCTTCGCCGACGGACTGTAGGTAATTTGGTCAGGTTTGGGGGCCTTAAACCTTACACTGTGCAATGGCGGTAGGAAGGATACATCAGTTTCTTCGGGCGTGTTGGGGTACTTTGTCGTGAAAACTTCATCTTCAAATCCTCTGGGCTTAATTGCTTTATTTTCCTTATGATAAAAGGGCTCGGCTGCATCGTGGTAGCCCAACGAATGTGAGTTGGGGTCACTGCTGATCCTCGAACGAGTGGTTTTCGAACCAAAATTTGGGGGATGGGGGTAGTGGGCCTCGACGGGAAGGCTCCCAATGCTGTCGTGCTCTACTGGACCCGGCTCCTGAGGGCGGAAGACATTATACCAGAGGTTTCAGGAATATGTAGTTAACCGTGGTCATAATGCACAGTTCACAGACAACCTAATGTTCCAAACACAGTCAATATAATATACATTGCAGAGTCAACTTAATATACAGTACATAGTCATCATAACATACAGTACTCTTCAAACACAATTTAAATCCCACTGAATATAGACAGGTATGGCCATGATAAACTGTATTGATTCTTCTTCGATCTGGTAATTTGGACAAGATATCGGGTACTGTTGTACGTCCCACATCACTATTGTACGTCCCACATCACTATTGTACGTCCCACATCACTATTGTACGTCCCACGTCACTATTGTCTCAATGTGACTTTACCGATCGATCGATAAAGTTAAAATCATAATTCCCTTTGGATGTCTTTGCAGCCTAATTTCGTCAATCGGCCGTAGTGTTATTGACGCTGTATCTCACTTGGTGAGGCGCAGTGCAGTAATGATAGTACTTGCGTCACCTACCTCAAACCGTTAATGTTGGTTATCGCGTCACCTACCTCTTATCGTTAATGTTGGTACTTGCGTCACCTACCTCATACCGTTAATGTTGGTAGTCGCGTCTCCTACCTCTTATATCGTTAATGTTGGCAGTCGCCTCACCTACCATACCGTTAATGTTGGTAGTCGCGTCACCTACCTCTTATCGTTAATGTTGGCAGTCGCGTCACCTACCTCATACCGTTAATGTTGGTAGTCGCGTCACCTACCTCTTATCGTTAATGTTGGTAGTCGCGTCACCTACCTCTTATCGTTAATGTTGGCAGTTGCGTCACCTACCTCATACTGTTAATGTTGGCAGTCGCGTCAACTACTTCATACCGTTAATGTCGGTAGTCACGTCATCTACCTCATACCGTTAATGTTGGTAGTCGCGTCACCTACCTCATACCGTTAATGTTGGTAGTCACGTCACCTACCTCATACCGTTAATGTTGGTAGTCGCGTCACCTACCTCACACCGTTAATGTTGGTGCTCATGTCACCTACCTCTTATCATTAAAGCACATATGTCGACTAGTGTAAATGTTTGCCCACGTCCAATGAGCAAACACCGAATGCAATGCGACTTAGGATTATTTTCTTGGTAAATTGACCGCGTGTTTTGAAATTCTAGTGGTGAGTTATCGAGTATCGTTTCCAATTTCTAATACAAAATGTAAAGAAGAGTATTTTATATTATATTACTCAAAAACATGTTGTGATAGATAAATAGGCTTACAGACATCTTGAGTACAGTAAATATAGGGACGAGATTGTTCGAATTGGCATCACATTAAAGACCGTTGGTGACATTTCACTACTGCACCCAAATTATTCTGGGCGCTGAGTTTGAAAATGACGCTTTATTTACGAGGATTCCTCTTAATGTGTTCATCACTTAGACGAGTGGTACGCAAAGGCTGTTGCAGGAGCTGCAAGTCAATGCAAGTTAAGTTGAAAAATATGTTACAATAGAACACTTAATCATCGTAACATGTTTCTTGTCCATCGCACTGATGTAAGGGTTCACGTGATGCGTCGTTGTGTCCATCACTCTGTGGTAAGGGTTCACGTAACGCGTCGTAGTGTTCATCACTCTGTGGTAAGGGTTCACATAACGCGTCGTAGTGTCCATCACACTGTGGTAAGGGTTCACGTATTGCGTCCTTGTGTTCACACTATGGTAAGGGTTCACGTACCGCGTCGTAGTGTCCATCACACTGTGGGAAGGGTTCACGTACCGTGTCGTAGTGTCCATCGCACTGTGGTAAGGGTTCACGTACCGCGTCGAAGTTCTCGAAGTCGTCACCAGGGAAATCATCCACACGTTTTATCTTAGCGTCCAAGTCATCCACAAACTCTCGGGCCGACTCGAAGGGGAAGCTGAAGCCGAAGCTGTCTTCGTCATAATCGGACGAAAAGTCTAGACGCTCCTGCGGCCAAAAAATCGTTATCTTAGCATTTCAAAGTGAAGTTACTATTTATAAATAAGGTTAAACGATAGAAATTTTATAAATCTGCCATCTTGTAACTTTTTCTGTGATTAAAAATGGACAAAATTCTTACAAAAAAAATGATGCCAACCTAGATATTTGATAATATTGAAGCGACATGCTATATCACGTTATTATTCTCGTAAGCTATCATTCGCCAATCGAATCCTCTATTTTATATATCTGTTCAAGCAAATATTGATAGAAGAATTTTCCAATCTATCATTCACTGGTCTATTGAAAATCCAATGGTGCAGTAGCAATGTCAAATCACACAAGTTTTTGTCATGTGCTGCTGTCCTCTCAAGTGAATGCATACGTTTCTCATCTATCAATTTCAACTAGCGAAGACTATTTCTACTCTCAATAACGGCAGATATCACACAAATGATTAGAAAAGCTTCTAGCAAATGATGTATAATCTCTACTCCAATTGACGGACTCTAGATCCGTTCGCTGCTGGTTTTGGGTTGACTGTATATTGCCTACTCGACAGCTGCGTGTTCAACACCCTTTCCGATAACGTGTCATTCCGAGGTCAAGGTTCTCTATTCGTGTGGTCGCTCGCACTGCTCTTCATCCTTGAGTGTTTCCGGGCGGGGTCCATCGCTGTTCGTACTGCAATTATTATAATGAACGTCAGAACTGAGCAGAGTGTGCTTCTTGTCTTTGATACTATATACTGTGTGTTTATTATTGCTGTATCACGTTTTATCACCGATACTCTGTTGTGGGTGCTCATCATATACCGTGGTACGCGTGTTTCCCAGTATACTTTGTTGTGGGTGCTCATCATATACCGTGGTACGCGTGTTACCCAGTATACTTTGTTGTGGGTGCTCATCATATACCGTGGTACGCGTGTTACCCAGTATACTTTGTAGTGGGTGCTCATCATATACCGTGGTACACGTGTTACCCAGTATACTTTGTTGTGGGTGCTCATCATATACCGTGGTACGCGTGTTACCCAGTATACTTTGTTGTGGGTGCTCATCATATACCATGGTACGAGTGTTTCCCAGTATAATTTGTAGTGGGTGCTCATCATATACCGTGGTACGCGTGTTACCCAGTATACTTTGTAGTGGGTGCTCATAATCACTGTATCACGTTTGTTTACCGATACTCTGCAATATGTGTTCATCATCACAGTACCGCGTGTGTTCCCCGGAATTTGGTTGTGTGTGCTCATCGTTACTGTAAAATGTAAGGAAATCTTCACGTTCTGAATCTCGTAAGTTCTCTTTGCAGCATGTACTCTGCGGTACTGAACCACTTGTTCTCGTGTGTTCCCTTTGCTGCATGTACTCTGCGGTACTGAACCACTTGTTCTCGTGTGTTCCCTTTGCTGCATGTACTCTGCGGTACTGAACCACTTGTTCTCGTGTGTTCCCTTTGCTGCATGTACTCTGCGGTACTGAAC
>SDVV010017856.1:0-13892 GCA_016164225.1 Gammarus roeselii
TGAGGAGCATGGCTGGAGTAACGCTGAGAGATCGGATCACCAACGACGTGGTTCGAATCAGAACGGGGATGGTGAAGAAGTTGGAGGACAGAGTGGATTCGCGTGTGCTGAGATGGTTCGGGCACATGGAGAGGATGGATGAAGGGAGATTGGTGAAAAGGATGATGAATGCGGAGGCGAGTGGTCGCAGGCCTAGAGGTAGACCGAAGTTTGGGTGGATGGATGGTGTGAAGCAGGCGTTGGGAAGGAATGTGGAGGTGGCGGGAGAGCGTGCAATGAACAGGTGTGAGTGGAGAATGGTTGTGAGTGGTTGATTTTGACGCTGCTCGGATGTGCTTTCTCGCCCTTGGCTTCCCGCATTTGGGATGGTCGTGGGTGGGGGGGGCCCGGCCATTATTACGCGGCGGGGTAAACCAGTGAAAACTGTCGGGCCCTGCTGCTGACGACGGATTTTCGGACTGCAATCGTGACCCAGAGTGTATGTTGAGAGGTACCGGCCGGGACCCTTCATCACAAAAAGGCTAAGTTGTATGAGTGTGAGCGTATGAGGGTGTGAGGTGCGCCTTGCTGTCGGCCACCCTCCCTTTCTGGGGTATGCGGCCTAGTGTCTGTACCTGGACTATATGATGGAGGACGATAAACGACCAAACAGAAGTCATCCACATTAGGCAGTGGAGTGTTGACTATCAGATACTTCAGTGATATAGCCACATAAATACGAACACTATGCTTCCGTGATAAACCATCAGTGTCGCCGCGGACAATATCATAGCCTGAAATGTCAACAACGAAAGATGGAATACTAGGCAAAAGCCACTTCTCCGCAATTTCAGCAACATGAAAATTTAAACTTTTAATGTGAGCAGAAAGTAAATCTATTTTATTCATCAGAAAGTTCAAATTAACAAAGCTAAAATGTAAAATTCATCCTGCTGATGCGTTATGTCAGACTACCTGGGCAATGAATCAAGGGGTTTAAATGTGGAGATTTCCTGCCACCCCTCTGCCTCCAAACCACCCTGCCTCTCCCACTAGAGAAACCAGCAGCGACACAGGCTCCTATTGCAGAACTTCACAGAGGAGGAAAACACCAGAGTTAAACCCTGGGCAATCAACAGCCTGTCTGAGAACACGATTCACAGAGCCACCTGTGATGACTGGTTAAATTCAAACGTACCGAAACAAACATAGGTATTGGTATTGTGGCAGATACCAAGTTATTTCAAACCAATGATCATCTTTGTACTATCCACATTCCATCTGAGAAACTTGGACTCCGATTCGTGAGTTTAAGCTATGTTAAATTTTTCATTAGACCGTCGTGGATAAGTCAAGTGATAGAATATTTACTTATCCATTGCATTTATTTTCCTTGCGTGGGCTTAATCCCATTGGCCAAATGCCCAAAAACGGGTGGCCGACGGCAAGGTGCGCCTCTTATTTCAATCATCCACTCGCATGCATTACCAATTCATCTTATTGCTTCAGTGCTGTATGTATACATAGCTATAAATACATCAATTTGTAATAGTATAAATTTACACATTTTGAAAATGCCTGTTATCTGATTCAACAAAATCTTATTTATACCGTTTTAGTTGAATGTCTTGCACCTTTGATTTCTAAAATCGAATGTAGTTTTTTTCCTTGATTCAGCCCAAATGAGCTAACACCCGAAACTCATTACATTTATCTGAAATCATGTTATTTTATCCGCCGTTAGCTATTACCTGATATTGTCTTGTTGGCAATGACTAGCCTTGTTATTGCAGGAGATCGTTGCTGTGAGCTCTATCAACAAGAAAGAGATTGGCCGTTGCTTCAAGCTCATCTTGAAAGCTCTCGAGACGTCGGTGGACGTCATCACAACCAGCGACTTCATGTTCCGTTTCTGCTCCAACCTTGGCCTGGACAACAAGGTGAGGGAGTTGGTGTTCCGTCAGGATGCTCATGCTTCCTTGATATTCGTGATGATCGGGTGAGTAGGTCTCTGTTACCCATCCTGAACTGATGCGAAGGGAGGGAGGGATGGTGTCTGCAGCAAATTTTTGAGAGGTCTACTCTGATATTTCAGGGTAGTAGGTTAGGATATGTAGCTGTGTGTGTGCTGTTGAGTCTGAAGGCCATCATGCTGTTGACCTTCTCGCTCGGATTCACGGCCCAATCGGATGATGGGAGGGGTGTGTAGGCTGTTGAACACCATCTCCCTTCATACACTTGTCTTCTTCACCATCTCTTCTCATTTTTTCCTGTTCTTTCCCATCCTGAATCAACTCACCTTTTCTGTACTTCATTTTTATCCTATGTTTAGTTTAAATTTCCTTTATCTCTTATCACAAATTTGCTCTTAACTCTCCCAAAAGTCATTGCACACTGGTCCTGAATCTTTAAGTTTGGGGGGCACATAACAGCCATGCTGCGTTCTTTATTTCATGCAACCATTTTAGACCATTTTTTCCTTTTAATATCAATGTTTGGTGGAGTTTGTGAGAGGAAGGAGGTGCGAGTTTACGTGGGTTAAAGTAAAATAATGAGATGCTCTAGGAATGTCAATACAAGCAGAATTTATGTCTTCCAAAATTGAATTATTGGAGGAAGTTCATTGTTTATGTAGCTACCTGGGTTTTCATGTGAAGAAGTCTGAACTAATTGAACTGAGGTGAAGTCGCGAGTGATGGAAGGGTGTTAAGATTTGGGTGCACGGAAGAGTGTAATAAACTGTAGGACGTTGGGTATGAAAGCTAAGAAATGAATGTATGTGGGTGTAGTTGTCCAATCTATGGAAGTTTCACGGGCCGCACGGAGTCACGGCCCAAACGGGGGGGTGAACACCCTTATTTCCCTTCAGATTCTCCTCTTCTTCACCCTTGACTATCTCTCTTTTCTCCCCCGTCCTGATTTTCTTAACTTATTTACCTCATTTGTATCTTATGTTAGTTCAAATTTCCTCAAACTTGTCTCTGACTCCTCAACAACTCTCCTTATAGTCGTTGCACACAAACACACACAGACTCGCATAATCAAACATACGCCTACCGGTTCTTACTATTCTCCTATTGGGTGGCAAATAACAGCCAAGTTGCGCTCTTTCTTTCATGCAACCTTTTTCTACAACTACACCCCTAAAGCTACTGGTTCACGGGTCGCACGGGGTCACGACCCAACAGGAGGAGTGGGAAGGGGGTGAACACCCTATTTTCCTTACGGACTCTTTTACTCTTCACTATCTTTCCTTCTCTATCCTTTCCTAGTTATGCTTTCACCTTGTTAACTCCTATTACCTCGTATGTTTTGTTGAAATTGAATTACCATATCTCTTTGCTGTCTATTTTATCATGAGCATTTTTTTTGCTTTAGGAATGTCTCTTTTATTCATTACTTTTTTTGCATGCATGTTTTCTTGGATCTATACTCACTAACTATCAAGGGGACCACAGTAGCAAAGTTGACAACGGATCATGCTGTGAATGATATGACTGCATCAGGCCTCTGAAATGTGGTGGACCAGGGGGGTGGGACAACCTTCAGCAAACCCGATGCTGGGGTAGAGCTGTTGGAAGGTCATGCTTCACCGTCGGAATGCTGTGTTACAGGGGAAACGAACCTCACATAGCTCACAAGTGGTGCTCGTTAAAAGTGACAGAAAACAGTGTCTATATGCGCTCCGAGGTGGACGTGGGCATGTTGAGGGGGCTCCTTGACACTCTCATGGATTTTTAAATAGAAATTCAGCTAATGTTGACGACCCAGACTTCTCCATTGGACAACTCTCCTTAATAACGGCTATCACAAGAACAACAACGGTTATCGCAAAATTACGACGTATCGGCGTCACCATCTGGTGGACGCTCTTCAACACCGCCATCACCCGGCGGTCGGTCCCAAGTAGTGGACGTAAACCCCCTTCATCCCAGGCTGCCTGATGAGAGATGATAAGTCAACAGCAGCCTTCCCCCACTTCTGGCGGGGTGGACTTTGGAAACAAGACACACGACCGTGACGCGGGTGCGGTACATGCTACTCCCGGACGAAAGGACGGGAGAAGCCGCCGCAATCGTGTACGACCCCATGAACTAAACGCTGAAAATCAGAAAATACTCGAAAATCTTTTTCAAAAGGAAAAACTTCACGAAGTTCTTCACCGCCAAGGCAATCTTGGGAGAGAACCTGGCCGATACTAATACTATACAAGCTAATCGACAACTCAGCGCTGCACTGGGGGACCCCCGAAGCGCATCAGTGAGCTTAAGAGTGGCTCCCTCCTGGTATATGTGAAAGATGAACAAAATAGGAACATTCAGAACACAAAACAACTAAATAATATACATGTAAAAGTTTATGAGCACCCTACTCTCAGCACGAAACAAGGAACCATCTATTATTAAACAGACCAAATCATCCTGACGAAGATATCCTCACTGAACTCGCTGATCAGCAAGTCACCAAGATATTCAGAGTGAAACGACTGTGAAGCGGAGTTGAGGAATAGACTGGAGTCTACTTCTTCACCTTCCAGCTCTATTCTCTACCTCCTGATGTCCACATTGGCTGGACACAGTGCTCGGTTCGAGAATACATCCTTAATCCCAAACGCTGCTACAACTGCCAAAAGTTTGGTCATGGAAGTGATGCCTGCCGATTTAGGAACATAAAAAGTACATGCTTCCACTGTGGTAAGAACGCACATGACCACAATTGTGACCGACATGCTAAATGCGCAAATTTTTCAGAGAACCATCGTGCATCATCACGCGAATACTATTACAGACTCGAAAAGAAGATACTTGCTGTTCAAGCTAGAGAACGCTTTTCCTACCCGGAAGCCAAGAGACAAGTAACCGCCAAATATATCCACCCGCTTACTAGCTTTGCTGCAGTGACAGCGGGAACACCTGTAACCAGGGTTCCTTCTAACCTACAACACGATGCCCTTCATCCTCTTCGAAATTGAGGAAGCCCACGACGACAATCATTCGCACTGTCCGGAAACTCCGAAATTCCGTCGGAAATACCTTCCCTCACTCCCACCTCGCCTCGTCCATCACTTGCTGATCAACGAGCAATGGGAATCCTAGACCTGAATCTGGACAACGACCTATTGTTATTGGAGGCAGCACCACATAAAGAAACGCTGTTACCGCAACGTGCTCCTCGCCAGTCACACAAGACGAAAACCCAGGATCCGTCACCAACGCTTAAACCCGCCATACTCAAAGCCCAGCCAAGATTACCCTTGGTAACCGCGCAGACTAGCCAGGTTACTACTCAACTCGGATATTATTCTCGTGCCTTTATTAGGGCACCAAATGTCCCTTCATCTCTACCTCGCTTAGCTGCTCCAGATTATAATCCTAAGGGAAATGCGCCAACACAATATTGAGTGATACCCACCCTACCCCATCATCGCCTCAGGCCGGAGAAATTCGCTTGCCGCTTACCAGAACTAAGCGCTTGGCTCATACATTCACCTTAAACATCTAGGGACACATGCCATCGCGGCCCTCACTGACATCTTCAACTTTTCCGTACTACACAAAACAATACCCAACATCTGGAAACAAGCTAAAATCATCCCCATCCTGAAAGCCAACAAAGTTCCTACAGATCCAGCCCCATACAAATCCATTTCCTTTCTCCCAAACCCATCGAAAATCTTGGAGAGACTGGTTCTAAACAAAATTATGCACTCATCCCACTCTCCCTTACGCAACACGGTTTCAGGGCTCAACACTCCACCACCAAGCTCCTCACCAACCTCACCCAGACTATCCACGAAGGCCTGAGCGAAAAGAAGCCTTCCAAGCAAACCCTGGTATGCGTTATCGACATCAGTAAGGCCTTCCACTCAGTTCCAAGACTCCTCCTCACAAACAAAATACTCAACACCCACATCCATCCAAAATATAAGAAGAGCTTGCTAATTTCCTCACCGGTAGACATGCACACACTGTCTACAACAACAAACCTTCGCGAACCCGCAACTTCCTCAATGGTGTCCCATAGGGATCCGTGCTATCCCCCTTCCTTTTTAATGCCTTGATGCACGACCTGCCCATTCCAACAGAACCCAACACCCACATCAGCTCATACGCGGACGACCTCACAATAATTACACGACACCACAAAAATGATACCGCAGCTGCACACCTCCAGCAGTATCTGAACTCCCTTGAAGTCCTGCTGCTAGACAACAGATTGAAGGTGTCCGCAAGCAAGTCGTCTCTCACACAGTTGCTCTCAAATAACAGTGAACCCCGCATCCACCCCTATGTCACGCTAGACAACACCCCCATTCCCCACAGCCCCGCTACAACCATCCTTGGAGTAACTTATGACACGGAGATGACATTTAAACCTCACATAGCCAACATTGGCACCAAAACCAGACCCAGAATGAACGTGTCTCGGGCACTCACTACAACCTCCTACGGTCACTCTAAGGAATCAATTACAAAACTATACAAACAATTCCTCAGGCCCGGTATCTCCTATGCAAACACCGCTTGGTCTTCGGACCTTGCACCCAGACTTATTAACTCTCTGCAAAGGATACAGAACACGGCTTTGCGCATCGCAACGGGCTGAACACAGACTACTCCCGTTCCGCACTTGAATGAAGAAACCAAGGTCCTCCCTCTCAAGCATAATCTTGATATGCGAGGGATCAAATTCTTCAACAAGATCTCAGACCTGGCTCACCCCTGCCACAACCTACTTAACCTTCGTCCAACCAATCGAACCCTACATAACACACCGGAAACACACTTCGGTTCCCTTTATGCAACCATTTCTGAACCTACAGATGACACATCTATGCACAAACAGACAGACACACACACTTCACAGCTCTTGTATTAGATGAACACAGAGTCAACACGATCTTGCAGAGCCACCCGCATGGGTGGCGCAATGAACTAATTTCATGCGCACTTCTCACTAACCTGGTTGGTCAACTTTCTGCGCCTTACCTTCCTGTCGGTGATCTTAATGCTGAACACTCCATCTAGGGGAGACATAGCTGATGGACGTGGAGGGCACGTCGAAGCATTCTTTGTCTCCTGACACCGCGCTCCTTAATACTGGAGAACCGACGCACACCCATACCCAGACAGCTACGTTATCGGCTATTGACTTATCCTTCTGCTCCCCAAACCTCTCCCCAGACCTTGCCTGGCAAGTGCTGGAGGAGCTCTACGGGAGTGACCACTTCCCCATTACCATCACTACTTTCCATCCTCAAGATACTTCTACCGCTCGCCGATATATAATGCGTGAAGCCAACTGGCAATCGTTCACCGCTTATAAAACAACACCTCTCCCACCTCAGGATATATCCTGTGACGAGATGGTGGAAAACTTTAATAGTACCCTCTTTCACGCTGCAGATCGTAGCATCCGTATAACCAAGTGAACACCTCGTAAAATTAGGATACCTGGTGAAGTGACCAGCGTGAAATAGCAAAACGGCAAAAGAAGCGTGCATTCTATCGATGCCGGCGCACCAAAGCAGTAGCAGATAAAATTACGTTTAGGCGAGAAACTGCAACAGCACGAAATACATGCTTCCTATCTCGAAAAGAATCATGGCAAACTTTGTATCGTAAGTGTGGTCCCGCTTACGGAAAATAACCCCCCCCCCCAACCCTAAGGATGATGGGAACGACCCACGCCGATCCGCAAGAAGTCTCTGAACTCTTTGCAACATATTACTCCTCGTCAGCTCCGATTCTGGGTACAGCCCGGCTTTCCGTATCACAAAGCGCACTGCAGAACAAAATAACCTGGATTTCTCCATAAATTCCCTTATAGCTACCTTACAATGAACTTATCACGGTACGCGAAATCTTTGGTGCAATTCGCACCTCCAACCCTTCTGCTCCTGGTAAAGATCAAATCTCCATCGAGATGCTCCGGCACCTACATCCCTCTGCACTCTCCTACTTGTGTCTTATTTACAACACAGTCTGGTCTACCCACTCCTATCCCAATCGGTGGAGGAAGGCAGTGGTTCCGTCTTTCCCAAAACCTGGCAAGCCTATCGAATGACTAGCTACCGCCCTATAGCCCTCACCTCGTGTGTAGCGAAGGTTCTGGAGAAGATTGTGAATGCATGACTGACTCGGCCCTTAGAAGTGAACTCACTCCTCTCGTCATTACAATTCGCATTTCGAAAGATGCGAGCAGTGCAAGAAGCATTATTACGCGTTGTGACTGATATCCAAGGGGCCTTGGATAGCAAGCAACACCCATCGTTTTCTTTGACCTTGAGAAGGCATATGATACAATCTGGCGCCATGGCATCCTCAATGAGATCCACCGGACGGGACTCCAGGGTCACTTAGTATTTTTCATCCGGAACTTCCTCCGGCGGAGATTCTTCCTGCTCAAAATTGGCAATCTCCTTTCGGACATACATACCCAAGATGAGGGGGTCCCCCAAGGTAGCGTCCTTTCGTGTACTCTATTCGCGATTGCCATTATTGGGATCACGGAGGTGATCCCTCCCTCCGAGAGTAGGTCGCTGTACGTACACGATTGTATGATATACGCATCGGCGCCAGTTGTGTCCCAACTCCAACGTCAACTACTGAGTGCAATTGCCCAGGTGGTTGCCTGGACAAAATCTCGAGGCTTCAAATTATCTAAAAGCAAAACATGTGCACTTCATATCCATCGGTCTCGCACGCACACACGAAACCAGACCTCAGTCTCTATGGATAAATGATCTCTTTCCTACCTTCAGTCCGCTTTCTAGGACTAATATTCGACCAGAAGCTAACCTGGAAGTACCACGTGCAGCAGCTTAAGATAGACTGCTTACGGCGATTTGTCATTCTTCGGATCGCATCGCACTTCACCTGGTGTGCTGATAGAATAACATCATCACGCCTTTACCGCGCTATCATCCAATCCAAACTGGACTATGGGAGCGTGGTCTATGGCTCCGCAAAATCAAATATTCTCAAGACGCTGGAACCAGTTCACAATGTCAGCCTTTTTTGTGAAACTGGTGAGCCTAGTCTTGCCCTGCGACGAGAACAATTGACTTCCAATTTTATTGCCATGTTCTTGCTCGCCACACCTACCCCACGTGTACCACAATTTGACAGCGCCATCCCAATCTTGCTTCTTCCTCAAGCTTTTCAAAACGCATCGAGCTCCTCATTGCTGAGCTTGGACTACCATACATCATGGTGGATCCTCTCCCACGAGATGCTATTCCCATCTGGCGTTTATCAGAAAATGTGCTATGCTCTCACTATTTCGCTATTCGCATCTGGCGTTTACCACAAAATATGCTCTGCCATCACTTTTTTTTACTGGCCGAAATGCAGATGTTTCACCCCAAAAATCTTCGAGCGATTTTTATAGCTCACGCGGAGACTCATCTCGCGGATAGCTTGCATATCTTCACTGATGGATCAAAAGACGACGATGCTGTAGGCTGTGCAACGGTGCTCCCCGGGCGCGTCGTCACTAGGAAACTCCCGCCATCAGCGTCAGTTTTCACTGCTGAACTCACGGCCATTGCCGATGCCCTCTTGGCGGCCGATATTCTTCCAGATGCCAATATCTCAATCTATAGTGATTCGCTCAGTGCGCTCCAAACCCTGGAGATCTTCAACAATTGCCACCCTGTGGTTTCAGCAATCTTACGTTGGCTTGTGCGATTGTCCTCCAGAAACAACGTTCGTTTGTGCTGGGTTCCGGGCCAGCACAAACGAGCGATCGGACGAATCGGCGCGAAGGGCTGCAGCGGTGCCTGACCAAACAGAAGAGCGTCAACTCCCATATAAAGACTTTACCCAGTGATTAAAAGAGCTGTGCGAAATAATTGGAACATGGAATTGCCTGATGTTTCTATGAGAAAAAAATTGCGTACTATTAAAGAAACACCCATACCCTGGGTCTCATCAAGCAACCGATCTCGACGGACTGAGGTAACTCTATGCCGACTGAGAATAGGACATAGCAGACTTATACACAGACACCTAATGGAGGCGTCACCACCTCCTTACTGCATGGACTGTCTAGTCCCTCTTACAATAGCCCATGTCTTGGCAGAATGCCCCACATGGACGGAATGTCGGCGCACATACTTCCGCAGGAGCCGGTTCCTGGACCTTCCTAATATACTCCGCCTAATGCTTACTGAGTTCCCTCAGAGACAATTCAGTGCGGAACCACTTCTCTGCTACCTTCAAGAAACCGGCCTTCTAACTGAAATCTGATCTGTTGTGAATTGATCATACTCAATCTTACTTACCAATAAACTCCTCCATCCCGGAGGACCACCGTTTTCTTTACTCACTTTGAGCAGGACACATTTGTGACCTCTCTCTTTATCCCTATAAACAGTAATGACCTAAGCATGCCGTGAGTTGAAACAATTCTAATCTAATCTAATCATCAAGCAACCGATCTTGACGGACTGAGGTAACTCTTTGCCGATGGAGAATTTGACATAGCGGACTTACGCACAGGCACCTAATGGAGGCGTCGCCACCCCCATACTGTACGGACTGTCAAGTCCCACTTACAATAGCCCATGTCTTGGCAGAGTGACCCACATGGACGTAATGTCGACGCACACACTTCCCCAGGAGCCAGTTCCTGGACCTTCCTATTATATTCTGCCTAATGCTTACTGACTTCCCTCAGATGCAATTCAGTGCGGAACCGCTTCTCAGTTACCTTCGAGAAACCAGCTTCCTAGCTGAAATCTGATCTGTTGTAAATTGATCATACTTGATCTTACTTACCGATAGACTCCTCCATTTCGGAGGACCACTGGTTTCTTTGCTTACTTTGAGTAGGACACTTTTGTGACCTCTCCCTATTTCCCTATAAACAGTAGTAACCTAAGCATGCCGTTAGTCATAACAATCCCGAAGACTGACGATGATTTGTCGATTACTTGATGCAGCGCTGGCTGCTGATTTGACGTTCGGCACCAGAAGGACTTTGACTCCAGTGCTCTAGCAAGCCTTGACACTAATCTTTTCTACGACTATTCCTTCTTTTTTCCCTTTTACTATTCCTTCTTCTTTCCATTCTTGCTGTTCTCATGCGTGAAAATCCCTACACCTAGTGTAGATTTCATTCATGGCATCTCCGTTTTCTGTCTCGTCTTCATCTTTCCCCTCAGCAGGTGCTGGAGCGCGTAGCCCGGCACCTTGAGGACTGCGGCGGATCCTTAGAGCCCTGAAGCAGGGTAGGTAGTGTGTTATTTCTTCTTACTGCCATCCGCGGAGTGCTGGGACCATATGGTCTCAGCACTTGAGGCGTTTCTGTACCTCCTCTGGCACTCTTACATACCATAGACGTTCGCCGCGTAAGGGACTTAGAGACTCTGCGCAGTAGTAAACCTAACTCGAACATTAAAATAAGAAAAACAAAGACTAACTTAATGCAGCACTGTTTGCTAGTTTGACATTCGGCGCCAGAAGGACAATGGCTCCAGCGCGCCTTGTCATTCTAATTAATCTGCGGACCTAAGAATTATGGCGAGAGAGGTGGGAGCAGAAAAGAACAGTAGAGATCAGTAGGTTTAATGTTTTTAAAGATGGGTCACTGAGAAATAGGATAAAAACGGCGTCGGGCGAATCAAGGAGAGCGGTGAAGTTTATAAACAGAGATAAACGTGTTCTGAGATAGTTCAGGCCAATGGTGATGATGGATGATAGGAGATTGGTGGTAAGGGTGATGATAACGGGTGGTGAGTGGACGTAGGCATCGAGGTCGACCAAAGGCAAGATGAATGGATTTCGTGAAACTTGCACTAGGCAGGAGAGACAAGAGTGTGGAGGTGGGTGGATGGATTGCGTGAAACTTGCATTAGGAAGAGAAGACATAAGTGTGAAGGTATCGAGAGCGCATGCGATAGATTGGCGAAAAGAGTTTGTCAATAGATGAGTTCAGTCAGTTGCGTGTGAGTGAATCTGAGTAGTGTGAGGTGTGCCTTGCCGTCGACCACTTCCCTTTTTGCGGAGTTCGAACTTGTGTCGGTATCTGTATTATTGAATTCAAGTAGTATTACTCTACATTGAACGCTCTCAGGGAACCGAGATTGCTAAGTAGGTAACTCTAAAAGCGGTATTGTTCGCTGTGTTGTGACAGTCTTTCATTTTCCCATTTACAGGTTCAGAGAGCTGCAACAAGTATCGCGGAGACTGCCGTGTCACTTGACATCGTCTGTGGCCGCTCCCCGGTGTCTGTAGCTGCCGCTGCAATATACATGGCCACACAGGTATTGTCCAAAATGTGCTATAGTGGGCCCTGTAGCTGTCATATTAGCCGCTGCACCAACAATATCTAGTTTAACGTCTCCAGTTCTTGAGTGTTCTCCGAACCATCACCCATTGCCCGAGTCATCATTTTTGCCAGAGTGATCTTCCGTTGGCCGAACAATCATTCGTGATTCCTTTGCCCGATCAATGATCCTTCACGCGACCAATAATTTTTTACTCTACCAATCATCCTGTACCTCTATACGCGACCTGTCATCCTTTGCGCGACCAGTCATCCTTTGCGCGACCAGTCATCCTTTGCGCGACCAGTCATCCTTTGCGCAACCTATCATTCCTTGCTCGACCAATCTATCCACACCGTGAACCATGTCCACACGCCCTACGAGCCAAGATCATTGTAGGCAAGTGACTTTGTTCACGGCGCCGCGCCGTGTCCGTTTTCCATTTGCCTTAAATCATCCATTACACGACCGATCATCCATTACACGACCGATCATCCATTACACGACCGATCATCCATTACACGACCGATCATCCATTACACGACCGATCATCCATTGCACGACCGATCATCCATTGCACGACCGATCATCCATTGCACGACCGATCATCCATTGCACGACCGATCATCCATTACACGACCGATCATCCATTACACGACCGACCATCCATTACACGACCGATCATCCATTACACGACCGATCATCCATTACACGACCGATCATCCTTCACACGACCGATCATCCTTTGTCCGAGCAATCATCCTTGATACCTCCCACCCCTTAAAGTCACAGGTATACTTGTCGCACGGGGTCACGATCCAACCCGGGGGTGAACACCCTATTTTATTTTTAAACCTTTCTCTTCTTCACTCATCATTATCTTTCCCTCTCTACCCTTTCCGCTTTCACCTCGTTTCCTCCTTTTACCTCGTTTGTTTTGTCGAAGTTCCATTATCGTAATCATTCTCTTGACAACTTCCCCCCATAGTGTTCTTTTTCTTAATTTATTTTTATTCTATCTTTTCTATCTCGTGCTCTATGTCTTTATTGTAACTTTTCTTTCTGTTTATGTTATCCTTTCTTTGTCTGTGTTTTGTTTCATCTTTTCTCTGTGTAAGGTTTCATCTTTTCTTTCTGTTTCCGTTTTCCTTCATTTCTCTATTTTTTTCTGTTATTATGTTGTTATGTAAGTATCTGGGCTCCCATGTGGAGAAAACTGAACTAGTGGAAACTGAAGTGAAGGCGCGAGTGAAGGAGGGATGTAAAGTGTTGGGTGCACTGAAGAGTGTAATGAGTTGTAGGACGTAGGGGATGGAAGCAAAGAGAGGGCTGTATGAGGGTGTTGTTGTCCCAACTGTACTCTATGGAGCTGAGGCTTGGAGGGTGAGAGCAGAGGAGAGAAGAAGGTTGAATGTTTTCGAGATGAAGTGTTTGAGGAGCATGGCTGGAGTAACGCTGAGAGACCGGATCACCAACGACGTGGTTCGAATCAGAACGGGGATGGTGAAGAAGTTGGAGAACAGTGGATTCGCGTGTACTGTGATGGTTCGGGCACATGGAGAGGATGGATGAAGGGAGATTGGTAAAAAGGGTGATGAATGCGGAGGCGAGTGGTCGCAGGCCTAGAGGTAGACCGAAG
>SDVV010017857.1:0-13892 GCA_016164225.1 Gammarus roeselii
CTATCTAATTCCTTCAGTAGGCTGTTTTGCTCCGCTAATTAAGCCCTATCTAATTCCTTCAGTAGGCCGTTTTGCTCCGCTAGTTAAGCCCTATCTAATTCCTCCAGTAGACCGTTTCGATCCGCTAATTAGGCCCTATTTAATTCCTCCAGTAGGCTGTTTTGCTATGCTAATTAAGCCCTATCTAATTCCTTCAGTAGGCCGTTTTGCTCCGCTAGTTAAGCCCTATCTAATTCCTTCAGTAGACCGTTTTGCTCCGCTAATTGAGCCCTATCTAATTCCTTCAGTAGGACGTTTAGCTTCGCTAGTTAAGCTCTATCTAATTCCTTCAGTAGACCGTTTTGCTCCGCTAATTAAGCCCTATCTGATTCCTTCAGTAGGCCGTTTTGCTCCGATTTACTCTACTGATGTCACAAACACAAAACGACTGAGTCAGCAAGTTGTAAGTTGTTGACTCAGACATTGCGACCAGCGGCAAAGGGATGATGAGATACACACCCTGTGAAAAAACTACAACACAGGAGCTCCTCTAGTTAGGTACTTCACGAACCTACAACACAGGTGCTCCTCTAGTTGGGTACTTCACATCCTTTCATCTTAGTGAAACTGACGCACAACTGTACGAACAACGGCTATTTTTTTTAATCGTTTAGAAAAAATATAAAATAATATTACGAATTAGGAGGAAACTGTTATTTTTTCTTGAAAGCACTCCATAAAAGCTTACAGGTTAATAGTTCATGGCATGCCAACTCAGAAACTGTAGGAGAGAATAGTCACGTTCTCTCATAATTTTTTGGACAAAAACGCGATCATTACATGTATTGTTATATTAGAAAAAAATGTACTTATCAAGAGATTCTGACCAGAAAATTTGATGTGATGATAGCTATGACTATAAAATTGTAGAAGGAGAGGAAAAACAGAAACGCAATCTGAAATACAGATGAAATTTGAACATTTTCATATTATAAACTCAAGGAACTCTTAAAGTTATCGTAATACTAAATTAGAGCATTCAAACGGTTTACTGCATGCGATGGTAACCTAATCACTTTTTTGTAAATCGCCTTTTACGTCCTTCAATATTCGGCAACTGAGAAAAAATTGTTGCATAGGATTCCACAATAGCTTCAGAACGGTCTATTTTGTGGGAAACATTTCTCATACCCCGCCAACTGCGACATTCCATTTGTATAAACGGGTGTGCGGTTCATAGGAATGTGTCCAGCGGCTTTCTAGGCATGCCTGGGTCTGATGAGAGGCGTGGGACCACACTCGACCCTCACCCTCTCTCGCCTTGTTTTTCTTTTCGCTTGCCGACGCTGCATGCTTTTTAAATATCTTGATAGGCAATAAACAAGAATGAAGTAGAACATGTAAGTAATGATCGATGGCAAATCACTTCATGTGATATAATGTAAATTATAGTACAATGCATTAGTCAAGTACATGTCAGTAGGCTTCACGGTTTGATCAAAAAGTAAAGGAAGTACATGGCAACTGCCGAAGGGGGGTTGTCGTGCTCTGTTTCTCCTCACCCACTGCCGGAGAAATAGGGCACTTGATTTTTGCTGTTGTAGGGAGTAGAGCTGTAGCTCCGTGAAGTGCCCCAAAACAGGATGAGAAGATACCCACCGGGAAGATACCAGCAATGTGACGATAAGTTTTAGAAGAAGACAATTTCTGACTAGAATACTCATATGGTTACGTAGTGATAGTTGTAGACTAACCTACTATGAGGATAGGGAATACTGGAGTTAATTCAATAGAAACATAGAGACTGATGACTTAGTAAGCAACGAACCCCCATGTTTTCTACTCCAAGATGGCCGCACTCACTTAACCATAAAATAAGGCAAATGTCTTAGAATAATGAAATCAAACGAATAACAGGTACAGTGTGGATTCTGTTGTTCTTATTATGATCCAGTCTCAGAAGATGGTTAAGGTCAAGGTCTAAAATAAATATATGAAGTTATTTCAAAACAGTCGGGTAAAAAAAGTACTAAAATAAATCCCGACCACAATGGTACGTCGAGCCGGGATGAATGTTTGACAGAAAAGCAACTCTGGATTGCAAATTGTTCAGATAGGAAAGATGTTGGCTCCTCAAGACAATTTGTAGTTCAGTTGGGGGGCGGAATATATTTTAAGTAGGGCAAAAGTGTGCCCTCAAAATATTTTGTACCTTCCAGGATGATAAATCAAAGCCATTGATCACCCAATTTGAATCGAAAGAAATTCATTGTGGGTGAGGCTAAGAAGTTGTGAAGTGTTCTCGGCATGCAAAATTGTCTTGACTAAAAGCAGGAGTGTCCATAAGGTTTTTGTAAATTTATAGTTACAATTTGTGAAGACGCAGGTTATTTGGAACAAGGTAAGTCCTTATTTAAAAACAATTTGTGCAAATTCAAGTGTGTAAGGTTCCTCAAAGGAGCTGCATTTGTTATGCAAAATTAGGTTTTAGGACTATAGTGGTCTTCAATTTTTTATAGTGCGGGTACCACTGTAGCAAAGCAGTGCCTTTGCAAATTAACTGGAAAGGACAAAGAAGTCCTTGAGTTAAATTACATTGTTTCATGATAGCGAAGGAGTGACTTTGCAAATTAACTGAAAAGGACAAATTAGTCCTCGAGTTGGATTGCATTGATTCATGACTGAAGGAAGGTGATAATTTTCAGGGGAATAATTCTCAAGAACTGCGGCAGGAGTGATTGACAAATAACGGGCGTTATTGTTGCCAGTCTATTCTTGTTAGTTTTTCTGAGGGTTTTTAACTTTGAAAATTAGTTACCAGGTATAAGATCACGGACAATTAAATATTATCTGTTCAAGAAAAGAATAATTAACCCTTTGAAGTTAATGCAAAGGAGTTGAGATAAGTCTCAACAAGGAAGAATGAAGATTATTTCCACTGGGAAATTTTATTGATTGTAGTGAAGTCAGAACTAGAATGTTGTAAGGTCAAAATGAATAGAAATGTAGAACTTCGGTGACTTGTGACTTTGCGTACCCGCTTGCAAGGCAAAGTCACAAAGATGAGAAATAAAATTGAAATGTGTTGTGAACATGTTATATTCATTGAGGCAGATAATCAAGACAGGTTGAATTGTTATGTTACCACTGCGGGAACATGTTTAGACGAAGCGCATGCACTGCATAAGCAGATGCTTGAAGTTGTTAAAGAGGATAATGACATTCTTCAAGAAGAAATTTTTCAACTCGCGGACGAAAATTATGAGTCATTGGAACCCTTGAATATCACCCTAGCAAAGATAGAAGATTAAGAATTGAAGCGCAGCCAGCAACAAGTAGTGAAGCTGGTGTATCAGTAAGCAATTCTTCCCTCAGAAGTGTGAGAGTAAAGTTACATACGCTAGAGATGCTAGACTTCAGCGGGAACATACTCATGTTCACCTCATTCTGGCAAAGTTTCAGAACCGTTCATGAAAATTACGAGCTGGAACCTTCTGAAAAGTTTCAATACCAGCAAAGCAAGTTGAAAGGCGCAGCAAAAAACACACTGGCTAGGTTTGCCACAACAAAAGAGTCCTACCCATTGGCAGTTGCAATGCTGAAGAAGCTGTGTGGGAGCAAGGATCACATAAGGATGGCACATCTGGATGCACTTGATTTTCCAGCTCCTACTAATTCAAATTCATCTCTGCAAGAGTACCGGCACAAGGTGGAAGTAAACCTTTGCAATCTGAAGACAGCAGGAGTAGACTTCAATGACTGCAGGCATTGTTCCTCAATAACAGCACACCGGATTTGGCGCAAGCTACTATCAAGGATCAAAGATGCCTGCAGTAGGGGTAGATACCCAGATGCTGCATGGAGTTTGGCTGAATACCAAGACTCACTAATGTCTGAAATCACTAAACTTGAGAACTGTGAGACTGACTTCAAGCCACAGGTAAACGGAGGCCGGAAGCCAAACTATCAAGAAAGTTCAAGAAGCAATTCCAATGGACACCATTCCAGACCACCCGATGAAAACAACCAAGGTCCCCAGTCAACTGTGGGATCCTTCCAAGTAGGAACATCTGGATGCACATTTTGTGCTGAAAATCATTCTCTCTTTTGCTGTACAAGGTATGAAGCAAATGAAGAGAGAAAAACTTGGGTATCAGAGTTGAGATAGTGCTTCAAATGCCTGAAGTCGGGTCACCGATCTGCTGAGTGCCCTGAGAAGGCGTCATTCTGAAAGAACTGCAAGATCACCGGACATCACGGTGCACTCTGCTTCATAAGAAACAAAGGTCGACGAAGTGAAGACAAGCTAGCCTCAAGCAATGCAAGGCCTACAGCTGCAGCAGCTACCAGTTCTGTAGGCAACACTCCCACTAGTGTAGCTACAGTGAATTCACTAGCAGCTGGGTGTGGTAAGGCGACCGCCCTACCCACAGCTTTGTTTAGTTTGAAAAGAAAGGATGATATAAAACTCGTGAGAGCCTTGTTCGACCAAGGGTCTCAGAGGTCCTTCACCAAAAGAGGAATCTTGAGCGATGATGACACTACATGTCGACACACCACCCTGACAATTGACGGTTTCAACAGCAATGGAACTGAAGAACGGTATGACATAAGGAATGTCACCATAGAAGTGTCGACACATGAGAACATCTCCCTGGAAATGATTGCAGTCGACACTTTGGCTGAACGGCTTAACATGAGTGGAGTCAGTGAACTTGCCTCGCCTCAAAGCCAAGGGACGCAACTTGACTGACAAGTTATAAAATACAGTCCACTACCCAGTTGATATGCTCATTAGAGCAGATCATTACTGTGATTTTGTTTTTCCTAAAAAACAAGATGAAGGAATAACAATATTATCTTCAAAGTTAGGAGACCTACTGTCAGGTCCCATAAAGGAATTTCAAGACAACACTCAAATCAGTGTGATAACTGCACTTGAGGTAGCGGTGTCAGACACAGAAGCAGAAAAGGATGTTGACCTATTGTGGCTCTTGGACACAATAGGGATATCACCGGAAGAAGCACACCCGGATGATAAAGCAGCGCTAGAGCAATTCAACGACAGCATCCGATTTTCAGAGGGCAGGTATGTGGCCAGATTGCAATTGAAGGCGGCGCATCCCACACTGCCAATCAATTATCGGTTGGCCCAAGGAAAGCTGGTGTGCAATCTAATGCGTCTGTGGAAAAAACCTGAACTGTTGAAGCACTATGACAGTGTTATGCAAGAGCAACAACAAAGAGGATTCATCGAAAGGATAAGTGACATGATGCCACTAGATGCATGCCACTACCTACCTCACCACGCTGTGAGAAAGGAATCTCAAACAACACCGTTGCGGGTGTTTTTTGATTGTTCAGCAAAACCACATAATGATGCGGTAAGTCTAAATGATTGTTTGTACCCACGACCATCCATGGTCCCAGACTTACCTCAGATTTTGATGCGATTCAGATTGGGGTCACTAGCTACCTTTTCTAACATTGCAAAGGCATTCTTGATGGTAGGTTTGGATGAACAGAACAGAGACTTCACTAGATTTGTATGGCCCAGAGATCCCATGGATCCTGACAGCCCCATAGACACCTATCGTTTCAAACTCATCCTTTTTGGAGCCACCTGCTCACAATTCATCTTGAATGCAACAATTGACCACCACTTTGAAAAGTATGGTGGGCAAAAGGATATAACAGACAAGATCAAAAGAAATATCTATGTAGACAGTTTATTAGTAACAACATCAACAAAGGCAGAACAACAAGAATTTTACAGTTCAGCTAAGAATATTCTAAATGACGCTGGACTCAACCTCCGTGAATGGGCTACCAATGACCCAGAACTCAAGGAACTGACAGAGAAAGAAGGTGAATCAGATGCCAGACCCACTGTTACAGTTTTAGGACTCAGATGGGACACTGTACAGGACACCTTGATGGTGGCTCCTAGAGAGTTAGAATCAAGTAAGCGAACAAAGAGAATCATTCTCCGAGGATAGGCTGCATGATTTGATCATCTTGGATTAATGACTTCCATCACCATCAAGGCAAAGTTCCTTATGAAGGAAATATGGCAGTTAAAGGTAGATTGGGATGAGGATCTCCCCGAAGCTATTGCAATCAAATGGGAAAAATTGAAGGGAGAGTTCACCAAGATGGGTGACATACCTGTCAAAAGCCACTCTGAGATAGGAAAATCAATGACCCTACACACCTTTGTAGCTGCCTCCACAGTAGCAAATGGAGCAGCTGTGTACGGAGTCAGTATAAGTAAGGCCACATTATTGATGGCAAAATGACGGATTGCACCCGAGAAGACACTTTCAGTTCCCAGACCTGAGCTGACAGCAGCTCTACTTGGATCAAGGCTCACTAAATATGTATGTGAAGCCTCTGAAAAGGAAGTAAATGTTGAGGCCGTACACATGTGGTCAGACAGTCAAGTGTCACTAGGCTGGATACACTCAACGGGCCCATTAGAGGCTTACATGCAGAACAGGAAGACAGACATCAAGAAGATTCTTCCCAACGCTAATTGGCATTATGTTCACACAAGTCACAACCCTGCAGACTTGATAACTCGAGGAATCAACCCGTGCTTCCTGTGGTGGCATGGGCCAAAGAATATAACGGAACTCCAGGAGTGGGAAAACTTTCCTGCACAGGTGCTAGGTGTGATACTAAATAGTGCAGAAGAGCTCCCACCCCCAGAGTCGTTCCTACTATCAGAAGCCAACAGATGTAGCACTTTCAAAAAAATAATAACCACCTTTGGGTGGGTAAAGAGGTACATTGAGTGTCCGAAGTTGGATGTGAGAAACCAAGGTGTGAACAATAGAAGGTCAAAGAAACAAGGTAAGGTACAAAAAATTACACTCAATGAGATGGAATGGCCCAAAGATTGGGTGGTAAAAGAACTCTAAAAGGAGGAGTTTGCGGAGGAGATAAAATTATTTTGCACACCAAGTCCCAAGGGTATCACTCCATTAGTGAAGCAATTAGATTTAAGCATCAAAGCTGACAAGCTAGAGGTGGTGAGCAGGATCACAGAGGCAGAGATTGAGGACTCGATGAAGTATTCAATCCTGCTACCTTCCAAACATGGGATCACAAAAATTATCATTGAAGAAGAACACAATGTCAAGCCCCACATGGGAATAAACCACGTCGTAGCAAGCCAGCTGGATTTCCAGGGTTAGACAAAAAAGAAGCAATAAGGAATTGCATGCAGTGCAGAAGAGAACGTGGGACACACAACCGTGGACCACCAACCCCCTACCTTTCCAGGGTACAGGGTGAGTCAATCTCGTCCATTCGCTGTAACAGGTGTGAACTATGCCGGTTCCTTTTTTGTGAAAGAGGGGACACGAATCGAAAACGGTACATGGCACTCTACACGTGTGCATCCACCAGGGCAGTACACTTGGAGGCTGCTAAGGATCTGTCTGCAGTAGCCTTCTTGAGAACTCTTCAACGGTTACCTGCTCGTCGCTTCTATTCCCGAATGTTAATTAGTGACAATGGATCGAACTTTGTGAGCTCCGCAAAAATACTCCAGTGATGGGAGGAACATCACAGGGTTTGAAGCACTCTGAATAAAAACAAATGCAAGTGGCATTTCAACCCTAGCACGGCCCCTTGGTTCGGAGGCTTCTTCGAGAGGATCGTGAAGATGGTCAAGCTTTGTCTACAAAAAACGTTACACAGAGCCATGGTGACGCAAGATGAGCTCCACACCGTACTCTGAGAGATAGAAGCAGACCTCAATGATCGTCCGTTAACTTTTATCTCCGACTCAGTTGATGACTATCAACCCCTCACGCGATCCCAGCTGATGCTCGGATATCGTCTGGACAGCGCGCCAGTGGCAACACTGGACCCGGAGGAAGGGCTAGATCAATCCATGTTCACAGCAGAGCTTCTAACACGACGTCAAAGAAATGTCCAGAAGATTCTGCATCGTTTTCAGACAAGGTTCAGAAAGAAATACCTAGCCATTCGGCGGCATCATGCCGTGGATGCCAGGGAAATCGTTGCACCGAAGGTGGGTGACATAGTTCAGATCCTCGACGATGGCCCCAAACAATTATGGAGTCTGGGAAGGATCATCGAGACCCACGCAGGTAAAGGCGGTCACGTGATAAGCGTAAAACTCAAAAAACTCGTGGAGGCACCATCAGTCGACCGGTGACTGTTGTATCCACTAGAGGTGCAAGCGGCGGATCCCATTGAGAGTTCACCAGAGTCACAGAATCAAGACTCGACGTCGCCACATCAATTGAGCACCGAGCGTGGAAACGAATCTCACAGGTGCAAACGCGCCAAACGTTGCCCATACCAACTCGGAAGGCAGCCCTGACCGCTCGTCGGCAAATCGTCATTCAGTTATAATAAGTGCCAATACGCCTTCTTCTTGGGTGGGAGTGTGTGGAAAACATTTCCCAAACTTTGCCAACTGAGACATTCCATTCGCATGAACGTGTGTGCGGTTCATAGGAATGTGTCCATCGGCTTTCTAGGCATGCCTGGGCCAGATGAGAGGCGTGGGACCACACTCGACCCTTATTCTCTCTTGCATTGTTCTTCTTTTCGCTTGCCGCCGCTGCATGGTTTTTAAATATCTTGATAGGCAATAAACATGAATGAAGTAGAGCATATAAGTAATTATCGATGGCAAATCACTTCATGTGATATAATGTAAATTATAGTATAATGCATTGGTCAAGTACATGTCAGTAAGCTACCCGGTTTGGTCAAAAGGTAAACGAAGTACTTTGCAACTGCCAGAGCAGGGTTGTCGTGCTCTGTTTCTCCCACTGCGGGAGAAATAAGGCAGTTGATTTTCGCTGTTGTAGGGAGTAGAGCTGTAGCTCCGTGCAGTGCCCTAAAACAGAATGAGAAGATACCAACCGGGAAAACAATTTCTGACTAGAGTACTCATATTCCCATAACGTTGTCAATGTATCAGGCAACTAAATCATGAAATGCAACGAGTGAAACACAACCAAAAACACTTGCATAGCTGTTTTGTTTGATAGTTTAAACATCTCTTTATAACGATACAAAACTGAAAATGTTTTGATCAAAAAAATTATAGAAGAATATTTCATATATTAGTGATTTGATTTTGAAGTGGAATAGTGCTACATTTCATACATTTTCTCCAAAGCATCTCTGTATTCAAAGTTGAGAATTCACAAATTAATAATGAAGATTAGTTTGTATCCAGCATCAGTTACGAGGCGTTTTCTGTGAGGATCATAAATGTTTCTGCCTACGTAAAATAATCCTTCACTTCCAGCTGATGACGGCGGAAAAGAAATGTAATTCATAGGTACTATTCTTAGGAAAGGACACATGTGGTTGTTTGAGTTCCACCACAGCAATGGATTTCCATTTCGTGACTGCACATCTGTTAAAGTGCATCTTTCCATTTCAATCTCAACACTGGATTTTGTAAAAGATTTTTACTCCTTTTGAAACAGATTGTTGCTCTTTCAAGAAGCTCCACCTTGTTTCACTTCTTGCGCCAACTGATCAAAACATTTGTCGAGACCAAAGCCTATGAGATGGAATACTCAGTTGGTCGTTAGTCCATCAAATCACTTCCTTCTGAATCCTCTCCATTTGAGTTCGTAGCAACAAGGTTGCGACAAACAATATACGACAAATTATCAGAGTAAATAAGACACAGTCACCTCTTCCCCACTTATACGCCCCCTAATTTTCGTCATCACAAGTACACACAACTGGTGATAAATAGAAGCAGAATGTAAAAAAAAATCTTACATTTAGAAAAATATAAAATGAAACTTTATGTTTCTCCTCACTCATCGGTGCTATTCTGAGATTGTTTTCAGAAAATAAAACGGGAACAAAAGCCTATTCACGTTTTCTGGTAATCAAATTCCGGTAATCGGGGGTACAGCGGAACGGGGCGCTTAAGTGTTACTGTCACACGGTTAGGGACAGTGTGGCTACGTGGCGCATCCATTAAATTGGACGGGAGGTAATTCAAAAACACACAAAAGAGGAACATAAAACAACAATAGACTTTGTAACATAGCTATAGTACATGGATAATTAGTTGTTATTGTTTTCGTTCGTGGCTCTGACATTGCTGTGCGGTGGTCGTAGAGGACGTCGCGCACAAGGCCGGCGTGGCTTCAGCAGTTCAGAGCGGCGAGTGTGCGTCGCTTCGGTCTGGGCTCTGAACCAGAGATAGTTATTGTTTGTTGACATGATATTTTTTCTCTCAAAATAGTTGCAATATGTTAATTGCAACTATGATTAACTAAACTAAATAATTCTAACCAGAAAATTACGATGAACCACTTAAATTGTCGTTTGAATTAGCCACTCTATAACTTAATGGGCGATGACGTCATTGAAAAATTGTCATAGCTGTAAAGGACTGTGTTGAACTTTTATTTCATTCTTATCTTAATTGCATTCAGCTTTATTGAGACACATGTTGAGTTAATACAATTGCTTTGTTATCGCTGACAGAGGTAGTTCCGCTCTTCCCGATGAAGTCACCGGTCAACATGCATGGAGTGTTTACACGAAGGTTGTTGTACCGCGTTATTGTACAGCTAGTTCTACGTCAAAGCATCTTTTTTCACATGAAGGTGGTGAAGGCCTTCTATGTTAAAACATAAACTCACTTTGACAATGCAAAAATATCCGTTTTCAGACTAAACACGAAATAAAATATGAACATAATACGAGTTCAACGCAATCCCATAGCGCTATGTGCAGATAAAAATTAAAACAGGCGGACACATGCAGAATCCAAGTCGGGTGAGGTCAGAAATATTATGCCCTGTAGAGAACAGAGACAAGCATACAGACGTAGGAAGGTTTCTTGTCATCTATAGGTTTACGTTCTTGTTCTCCAGCATCATGCAAACGAACATCTGATTAAGGGAGGATTGTAGGGTTGATGCTGGAATATTAACAATTGCAAGTCTTACGGTTAAATTTGTCATTGCATACAAGCGGAATTTTTCACAAACTCATACAACCCGTTCTTTAAGAGAGTAGGGGAAATAAGTGGGAGTGAAAATTTACATATTTTCTTAGATAACATTTTAATTCTAAGAGGTATCGCTCTACGCTTGTTAGCGATGACTAATTAGTATGATATGGAAAATAAAATATCTACCTATGTTAGTTTGCCGTAACGTAAATCACTACGGGTGAATGAAACCAATACACGCTCGAGTACTTACAACATTTTTCTGCGTGATATCATGTTGGACAAAACAGGAGCAAAATAAAATGCATTTGCGCATTCCCACACTCAAATCCAGTACAAACTTTCAGCTGGCCTAAAGGAGATTCAAGTGAAACAATCGGCCGACCCAACAATATCCCATGTTCAGCACTCGGCGCCCAACAGTGGCCCGAGTTGGGCACTCGAACGGCACAACAGTGGCTCGTTTTCTGCTCTCGGCAGACACAACAGTTTCTCGGCTTGAGCAATCGGCCAGCCCAACTGTGAATCGTGTTGTCAACTCGACCGACCCAACAGTGGGTCGTTTTGACTACTCGGCCGGTCCAGCAGTGACCGGTGCTGAACACTAGGAAGGCCCATCAGTAGCTCAAGTTGAACATAAGATAAAGCCGGCCAAATAGTGGCCTGTGATGAACATTTGGCCTGCTCAACAGGGCCGTGTTGATACATTGACCGACCCAAAAGTGGTCGGTGTTAAACATTAGCTTGGCTCAACAGTGGCCTGAGTGAAAATTTTCCCGGCCCAACAGTGGCCTGGGTTGAACATTAGGCCGGTCCGACAGTCACCCGAGTTGAACAGAAGGCTGGTTCAACAGTGACCCCTGCGATGCATTAGGCCGGCTCAACAGTGACCTAAGTTGAACTATTGTTGCCCGTGTTGAACACTGGACCGGCTCAGGAGAGGACGTATCATCTACAATCCTTAAAACACGATAATAATCCATGGTGCTGTCTATCACGAGAGATCAGGAAACGTAGGTACTATCGGTTACAAAGATAGAGATCGTATTTTTAATTTCGCGTTTTGTTAACGACATCCCTGCGCCGATATTGTACGTTTTATAGAATGGATTTATGTGTATGTATGTAATGACATATGTATAGACGTACAGCCGTTTCCCCCTAGTTAGGAGGGTGACTAAGTTAGGCTGACACAGAAGAGAGAGGCGCCCAATCTCTCCGTCACAAGACCGCCGTGTTCATGCCTAGGCTGGAACTCGCGACAGCGCCAGAGGCTGACACTGCAGTCGGGCACGCTAACCACACGGCCACGGCGGCCGAGTGGTTAGCGTTTCATACAAATTAACCCGACTACATACAATTTTATTTGAATGAAGTTAAAATAAAATGAAACATTGTAAATAAGGTCTCTATCTTTAAAACCGGTGGTACAAATAGCGGAATGAATATCGGTTAAAAATTGAGTAGGTAGTTGAACCTAATGAATGAAGTTTAAATTGTACATTTGCACATATTAAATATATTTAATATACATTGAATAGATAGAGCCCCTTGAACAGCTATATAAAGAAGTAATATCACATTAAAAAACGCCAATACGTTTTCATAATTTCAATTAGGAATTGAGTCCATCTTCTTTAGAAGTTCGTCAGCAATTTTTTCCCATGGTATAACCCAGAACGAATAAATGAAAAATTTGAAGCAAACCAGTATGGGAAGCGGATGCGCAACTGTGCTGGTCGTCCTTGCATTGTCTCACTGTGTTTTTTCCAATACCGCTGCCGATAAATTCATGTTTACGAATACAACTCAAATTTTGGTCATGTGCCTCATGCGACCATGTCGAGGCAGCGTGGCGAAACACTTCGGAAGGGGGCCAACAGAAATGTCGTGGAACGCACTAAATTGGTAGCGGTGAAGGGAATGTTTTGAAATCATATGTACCTTTTGGAGAGTATCTGACATGAGAGCTGCATCGAAACTGAGAAAATGGGTTTATCGTTTTAAGACAAATTATTACAAGGCGGGAACATAAGTTTCGGTTAACAACTGGTCCATCAAACTAAACAATACTAAACAATAGTTTCATCACTATATGAATAAAGAATAATTATAGTATTTACAATAATGTATTTTGTAGGGTTTCATGCACAGGAGCATACGTAAATTTACGATTAACGATACACTAATCATAAATAATAACTTTTCACTTATTTTTTACTTCGCGGACATTTTAGTTGAGAACTTGATTATGAAACTCTGTCCTGATAAAGAACCTGATAAAGAACCTGATAAAGAACCGTGGCCTAATTACATACAAAGTTAAATTCCATTTGGGGAAAATGTAGTCTGTTTCCTCGTTATGGACCTCCATGAAAAAATATTATTTCGCAACTGTACACCCACTTCTCCTCTACGTAGTTATATGTGGTAGCTGTACTGGTGTACAACAATTTTTTTCCACTTTTTCAAGGATCTTCCTAACAGACGACTGTGGTACAAAGAACAAATAGGCATATCCAAAATGCATCATGTACGTAATGTACAGAAATCAAACTTGCAGGTTTGAAGTTCAGGCTAAACATTCTGATACCTTCTAGAGGTATTATTGGCCCAGTTCTAACATTGCAGCGTCTCCCGATGGTAGGTTAAAAAACCTAATTACCAACGACGTCCGTTCCAGCTGAACTGGAAGAAGGGCCACTGGTGCAGACCATCCTCGTCCCGAAAAGTCTCGGCTTTCAGAAGGCCTTTCTCAGCAGGGCTGAGGGAGTAGGTCGATGTCACGTCCAGACGACCATCTACGAAGAATTTCGTACTCAGCAGCTTGCGGGCATCAGTAAAGGTGAGTGTGGTGTTGCGCAGGATAATCCTGAAGATTTCCTGGTTACTGGAGTAAGAAAAATCTAGTAACTGTTTATATATATGTATG
>SDVV010017858.1:0-13892 GCA_016164225.1 Gammarus roeselii
CCAAAACAATTCAGAGAGGCAATTCGAACTTCTGTTCTGCTACCGTTATTGACCTCCATTATATAGCTGCCGCGCCCTGCACTGGGTCCCTTCGCCTTGTACTCTTTACCTGTATCTCCCTAATCCGTTCTCTAACATCTGCTTCGCTTTGTTCATCTGCCAGGTCGAAGTCTTTTGGTAAGCGCACGTTGGTCTTGAAAAGCTGTGGGCAGGTTCTCTCCTCCCAAATATTCTCGTCGAAGAGCACGGACTCCAGTAGATTTGCGTCCCCATATATCTCAAAGGGTGACGTGTTCCCTCTTGTGCTTAGACGTTTCTTGCACTTGAACGATGTTTCTTCGCCAAGATGCTGCTTCACACGTTCCTTCATTCTTCTCAGAGGGAACCTGCTAAGCTCCACCTCCACTCGCAACCTATGCTAAGCTCCACCCCCACTCTCAACATATGCTAAGCTCCACCTCCAAAAGCAAACCTATGCTAAGCTCCACCTCCACTAGCAACATATGCTAAGCTCCACCTCCACTCGCAACTTATGCTAAGCTCCACCCCCACTCCCAACATATGCTAAGCTCCACCTCCAAAAGCAAACCTATGCTAAGCTCCACCTCCACTAGCAACATATGCTAAGCTCCACCTCCACTCGCAACTTATGCTAAGCTCCACCCCCACTCTCAACATATGCTAAGCTCCACCTCCAAAAGCAAACCCATGCTAAGCTCCACCTCCACTAGCAACATATGCTAAGCTCCACCTCCACTAGCAACATATGCTAAGCTCCACCCCCACTAGCAATATGTATAGACATACAGCCGTTTCCCCCTAGTTAGGGGGGGGACTAAGCTAGGCGGACACAGAGGGGGGAGGCGCCAAATCTCCCCGCCACAAGACCGCCGTGTCCCTGCCGAGGCTCGAACTCGCGACATGCAGCACCAGAGGCTGACACTGCAGTCGGATACGCTAACCACTCGGCCACGGCGGCCTCAAACTAGCAATATATGCTAAGTTTTTCCCCGTCTCCCCCAATGTACTATGCTCCTGCTTCCAGCCCCTACCTATGCTGAGCTCTTCGCCCGCACAAAAGCTGTACCAAGCTCCCTCTCCATTTCCTCGTACCACTCAGCATCATTCCCTACCCCATTTCCTCGTACCACTCTGCATCATTCCGTACTTCATTTCCTCGTACCACTCTGCATCATTCCCTACTGCATTTCCTCGTACCACTCTGCATCATTCCCTACTGCATTTCCTCGTACCACTCTGCATCATTCCCTACTGCATTTCCTCGTACCACTCTGCATCATTCCCTACTGCATTTCCTCGTACCACTCTGCATCATTTCCTACTGCATTTCCTCGTACCACTCTGCATCATTCCCTAACTACGACCTCCATTTCAGTCTCCAACTGAACTGAGCTTATCCTCCACTCCACGAAAGTACTAGGCTTGTTTCTCTACTCCAGCTGTACCTTACAATTCCTCCACTCACCACTTGTATCGAGCTCCTTCCCCAGTTTCCATTTGTGTAAAACTCCTCCTTCATTCCTCAGTCAAGCTAAGCCTCTACTGCAAGTCCCACCTGCACTAAACTCCTCAAACACTCCCCACCTGTGCTAGGCTAGTTCCCTTTGTTCAGCTGTACAAATCTCCTCCCCATTTGTGATACGCTCCTTCCCCCTTCTCGCCTGTGCTCGACTCCCCTCGCCTTATTGTCTTGCATATTCACTTCCACCAATCTATGCTAAGCTTTTCCCTCATGTCGACTGCACTAAGCTTCTCCTCCCACCAGCTGTGGTACGCTCCTCCTCCATTCCTCAGCCGTACTAAACGACTCCTCCAATTCCCAGCTGCCTAAGCTCACCTTTCACTCCCCAGCTGGTCTAAGATCTTCCTCCACTCCCCGGTTGTGATAAGCGTCTCTAACTAACCCTAAGTATTGAAAACCCATTGCTAGACGATGGAAATCGATGATTTAATAATAATAAATAATATTATCTGTTATACCCCCCCCCCCGTAGCTGTGATAACTCCACATTTTCACGTGTACGAAGCTCACGTCAATCTCCCTAGCACCCCCCCCTCGTAGCTGTGATAACTCCACATTTCCACATGTACGAAGCTCACGTCAATCTCCCTAGCACCCCCCCCCCTCGTAGCTGTGATAACTCCACATTTCCACATGTACGAAGCTCATGTCAATCTCCCTAGCACCCCCCCTCCGTAGCTGTGATAACTCCACATTTCCACATGTACGAAGCTCATGTCAATCTCCCCAGCTGTGCCGCCAGCCCGAGAGTCTCCAGAACACCTTCGGATGGGCCCGTATCGACGTGGTCTCCTACCTCATCAGCCTCATCTTTCTGAGCTCGTTGTGCTTCAGCGTGGCTGTGGAGGCCGTGCAGACAGCGGCACACGTGCAGCACCAGGTGAGAGCACGTTCTGCACCAAGTGAGGGAGATCACGTGCAGCACCAGGTGAGAGCACGTTCTGCACCAGGTGAGGGTACGTGTAGCACCAGGTGGGACACGTGCTACACCAAATTAGTACAAGTACAGAACCAGGTGAGGACACATGCAGCACCAGGTCAGGGCACGAACAACAACAGGTGAGGGCGCGTGCAGCGCCAGGTAAGGGCAGATGCAGCACCAGTTGGGAGCATGTGCAGCACCTGGGAAAGGCACGTGCAGCACCACGTGAGAGCACGTGCAGCACCAGGTGAGTGCACGTGCAGCACCAGGTGAGTGCACGAGCAGCGCATTAGGTGAGAGCATGTGTATGGAAACGCAGATTGAAGATGATTGAAGAATAAAGATATAGAGATAATGGACGAGGGTCAAGGCGAATAACAGGAGACAGGAAAGATATATAGGTTTATTATTTAATTGATTGCATGGATAATAACACTTTACTCTGGTTTATACTATATACTTAGGAACTAATGACACACGGTTGTGCAAGAGAAATGTTAATGTCCCAGCACCATCCACAATACCACAGTTTAGCCGGCTTCCAAGCCAAAGCTGCACTTGACCCCACCTAACGATAGAAACTAATTAACCACAGTTATGTTACATTGTGGAAATAATGAAACACCTATGAAAATAGTTCGGGTTTCCCCCACATACCTACACATGAGTGGCCCAGTTCAGAACTAATTAACACCGTGATGCGCTGGCCACCCAGCGCCGAAAGGACCCACACCACTGCCGCACAATGGTCTCCGCGGTCCTCGGCGAATAACGTGGAGAATCACCACGCCGTCGCTCTCCGCCCTAGAAGATATATTATGCCCCGCCGATTGACGCCACCGACTACCGACGATCGGTCCGAAAATAGATTCGTTGTTCCATCCCGTTGAGCCCCGACGTTGACGGTGTGGGGGCATTTCTTCCCATCTGCCGATGTTTGTCCCCAGCAGATTGACACCTGCAACTACCGACAATACTTCCGATGATAGATTCGTTGTTCCATCCCACTGAGCCCCGACGTTGAATGTGAGGGGTCACTGCTTCCCCCCTTAAAGATGAAGTTCCGCGTTGGGGACTTGTCGGGCCCCTGACGCACTATGTCGGCCTGCCCGCGGTCGAGTCCCACCGTCCGTCGCCAGGCGGCCGCTCGACCGCTTTGTGTCAGTGTCTGTCTTGAAGTGTCCTCTACTACCTACGCAGTGCCTGCCCGCAATCATTGTTGCCCTTCTGGTTCATGACCTTACTTTGAATCACCCAATCCCACACAGGCACCCACAATGCTTTGATTTCATTGGTTGGATGTCATGACCCGACTTCAAGTACCACGCCCTATTCCACACAACAAAAACAGATTAGAATTAAAATTACATTACACACGTGCAGCACCTGGTGAGGACATTTGCAGCACCAGGTGAGAGCTTGTGCAACACTAGGTGAGGGTAAGTGCAGCGATAGGTAATGGCATGAGCACCGTGTATCACCAGGTGAGGGCGTGTGCAGTACCAGGTGAAAGCACATGCAGCCCCAGGTGAGGAGATGTACAGTACCAGGTGAGAGCACGTGCAGCGCCAGGTGAAAGCACATGCAGCCCCAGGGGAGGAGACGTGCAGCACCAGGCGAGAGCACGTGCAGCAAGTGAAGGCACTGCGTCGTGCAGCACCAGGCTTAGGGAGAACACGGATTACATTTAAATTCTGTTTCGGAACAAGCAATGCACTACTAGGAGTCAAACAATGACATGAAACAGGTACATACAACATTCTGGAAAGCGCAGCAGACGTTCTACAAGTCTGGACGAGGGTAGTTTTTGTAGCCACATCTTTTCATCCTTAGTTTACAACCTATTTACCTGCACAATTAAATTCTACAGATTTGTAAGGGTGACAAGATGTAACCTATATGAAGCATAAGAGATACCTCAAATTTGAGTTTCCCATAACAACCCTCTTCCCTCCAGGACCCCATGCATTACCCCATGGCCACTATCCTCGTCGCCGTGGCTGCCCTCGGTGTCAATGCCCTTGTCTTCGTCCTCATCGGAGGTGAGGGGAGCCGCACACTGCTCGCGGGGAGACTGCAACGCTTAGTGTATTTTGGTGCTGTTGGCCCTTTGCCCACGTTGCTTGTTGCACTGGCAAGGTTCACGTTGCTAGGCTCCATCTCTAGCATGTTGTTGATGTTGTTGCCATCATTGTGTTTGTATTGTTCGTCTCGCTGAAAGGTGCTTGTTGCTGGCTCAGCTCAACACTGAGCCAGCGAGCACCATTGCAACGCTTAGTGTAGTATGGGATTGTTAAAATTGTGTCTATATTGAAATGGAAGAGCTTACAAGTGTTTACAAGCGTAGGAAGACAACAAGAGGGCTTTTGGCCCAAACTAGGTGGTCTTTTGATTCCAAGATGGCAAGTTCTGAAGTAGAACGTCTAAGAGAGCTTCATGAGCCATTTATGTTTTCATAACATCAAGAAAGGGAATGGTTTAACTATTTATCGGCGATTTATGTAAAACTTATCGAGCCGAGACTTAAACGTTTCGATTGTATTGCTGTTTACAACCTCCGCTGGAAGTTTGTTTCATTCTTCGACAACTCTATATGTGAAGAAATTGCGCATGATGTCGAGTGAGAAATGTTTTCCAACGATTTTGTGTCCATTGTTCCTAGTCACTCCGTTTGTATCTAGAGTGAAAAGCTAGCTCGGTCCACGTTTTTCTTACCCTTCATAATTTTCCCTACTTCAATCATGTCGCCTCTGACTCGACACTTCTCTAGCAAATAAAGATTGAGTTTACGTAGTCTGTTTTCCTACGATTTATACCGCAGCAAAGGAATGAGTTTGGTAGCTCTGCGTTGAATATTCTCTAATTTAATACCGTCTTTTCTAAGATACGAAGACCAAAATCAAACGGAATACTCGATATGCGTTCAAACAAATGCATTGTATGACTAGACCATACTGTCTTTGTTTTTGTACGAGTTAGTGCGGGATATCATACCAAGCATTTTGTTGTCTTTCTTGGCGGCATCGTTACTTGCGGCATCGTTACATTGCTTGCTACTTTTCAAGTCGTTACTAATGATGACACCTAAATCTCTCTCTTTGATGACAGTAATGAGTTTCGTTCCGGACATTGCATATTCGTATTTGAGGTTATGAGGACCAATGTGCATAACTTAACATTTGTCTAAAATAAAATTCATTTACCAAATTTCTGACGAATCACCAATTTTGTTCAAGTCTATTTGGATCTGCTGACACTCTAGTTCAGTTTGTGCTCTTCCTCCTATCTAAGTGTTGTCTGCAAACTTGCTAATGTATGAGAGTACGTTGCTATCGAGATCGTTAATAAATATTGTAATGAGAACTGGACCAAACACGGATCCTTGAGGCACGCTGCTTATGACATTACCCCAGGGGAAGGAAGCTCCATTAAGTACAACTCGCTGCCGTCTGTCCGTAAGCCAGCATTTTATCCAGTTGTTGAGCTCACCTCGAATGCCGATGCTGTGCAATTTACTAACTCGGCACTTGAGGGGGGCTTTATCAAATGCCTTTTGAAAGTCAAGGAAAATATATATCTATTGGAGATTTCGTATCGTGGATTTCTATTATATTCTTGAAAATAGTAGCAGGTTCGGAAGACAGGAACGGTTGTGTCTAAAGCCATGCTGAGAGTCATCAATCAGTTGGTTTGCTTTTAAAATTTATGTAATTTTATCCGTTATCAAACTTTCCATCAATTTGCCAATGACTGAGGTGAAACTAATTGAACGGTTACTGCCGGGACCCTTTTTGGCTCTTTTTTTTTTAAATTGGGGTAACATTAGCCTCTTTCCATTCAAGTGGCAGATGCTTTTTGTGAGAGATTGGGTGAAAATGTTTGAAAAAATGTTCGACGATTTCGTTTCTAGTCTATTTTAGAATTCTGGAATGAACTTGGTCTGGACCTGGAAATTTTGTGACTTTTAGTTTATCTATATATTTAATAACTTCGGCGGGTGCAAAGTTCACTGTGATGAGAGCTTCAATTTGTCTTTCCGCTATAGTATCCTCAGGATTAGGATTATCCTGATTCTCTGACGAGAAAACAGAACCAAAATGTTCATTAAGTAGGACACTGATTTTGGTGTTGTTCGTTTCTAGTTCACCAACATCGTTCTCGAGAGGACCAATTACAGATTTCAATTTTTTTTACTATAAATATAACTAAAAAATTGTTCCGGATGAGTTTTGGCATTGTCAACAATTACATTTTCATAATCCTTCTTCTTACGTTTCAGGACTATCTTTAGATCTCTCCTGCTGATTTTGTAATCATTTTTTGCTATGTTGTCATGTGGTTGTTACTGTTTTAGTGAGTGCTTTGCTTTCTTTCGTGACTGAAGACGTTGCAATTCTCCCATCCAATACTTAGACTGATTTGCTGCTGTTTGCCTGTTTTTGCGCGGGATATGCTCACATTCGATATTTTTAAGTGCAGTCAAGAAATTGTTAAGCGATTGATGGACATCTTGTCCGAGGGTTATATTTGCTGACGCGATTGACTCTCTTAAGTCATCAAAATTGGCTAATCTAAAATTGTGGACCTTTTCGCAGTTTGTTGACGCTTCCAACTCGAGATCTATCAAAAACCTTATCGAGCTGTGGTCGCTGGTTCCCAATGGTTCACCCACTTTGGCGTTCGTGACATGAGAGTCGCTTGTACTAAATAGGAGATCAAGAATATTGTTACCTCTTGTAGGTGTCTTCACCATTTGGGTCATGAACTTATCGTCTGCAAAAACAATCAGACGTTGGCCAGTGGCAGTACGTCCGTTAGTTTCCCAAACAATGTCGGGGATATTGAAGTTTCCAAGCACTATGTTGTGTTGTGTTGTGACGACATCGATGAGGGTGTTGTAAAGGTCGATGTCATCTGCAATATTGTTTTTTGGAGGTAGATAGACGAGGGGGATTTGACATTTTATATGCTTACCGACCACTTGGATGGATACTATGTCGTGTCTGCTGTTAGGAATAATCACTTCTCGTATTTGCAGAGTGTTTTTTTTACGAGAAACAGCACTCCTCCTTCCTCTCGGCCTTGTCTATCTCTGTGAAATAGTGACTAACCGGGGAGAGTAAATTTGCCTTAATAATGCCTGGCGTCAATTTCATCCACAATTCTGTGATTGCTATTACGTCGATACATTCATTCATTGCAAGGATACCTAGTTCGCCGATGTTGTCTCGGAGACTTCTAGCGTTCACATAGTAACATTGAGAGTACCGTTTGTCACATTAACTTGATTTTCTTGACCTAATCTTCTTCTACTATGAGGCCTTGTGTCGGAGCCGAGACTTGCGTTTTCGGTTACTCGGATTGTATCAGCGGAGCGGCGACTATTGCCTCTAACTTGGACTGGACTGATGACAGAAACTTTTTTGCTAGAACTTGAGTGGTATATATCGGCTCAGAACGCTAATTTTGTCCGGTCTACGGGAATTTGCACATAACATTTCAGCGGCTCGCTTACGGCTGGCTCACGGTTGGCTTATGTAGCTACAAACCGGCCGCCGACAGATGAGCTGTCACGAATTCATTTTATCTCTCGTTTCGCTAGTTCAAATAGCGCATATGAAAACTAAGTTTGATGTATTATACCTAAGTATTGAAAACCCATTGCTAGACGATGGAATTAAAATGATTTAATAATAATAAAAAAAATTACGGGCGGCGCAAGCGGACGGCCACTGACTGTTGCTCATTATATATATTTATTCGTTGCTGGTTGTGACATTATTATAACACATTTTGAAAAAGGTGGGGTGCGGTAGGTGACCACATGAGCAAAAAGCTGGATGCGCTTGCGAAAATTAGGTGAGATTGCTCCTACCTGCTATTTGAACTGTTTGCATCATTTCCGTGGCATGATTGATATGTTTGAGTGCTAATATCATTATATATTTACGTCTGGTTTATTATTTCCATATATTTTGTGTATAATATGCTTGTATTCTTATCTAGTTGGTGTATAATTGACTCATTCGATGGCTGGTTGGTGGGTTCTTAGCAGTTGGATGCTTGGTTAAAGCCTGTTGGTTGGATTTGTGGCATCGTTTGTGTTTTCCATCTTTATATTTTATATGTATATAATATCTATAGGAAAAGTCTGGTACAATAGTTTAGAAGGTGGCTGGTTGACGCATATATATTTCTTAGGATGCAGTAGCTTCGTTACGAGAATCTGTCTACTTCATACGCACTTTTTATTTTTAAACCAGATATATCGGTGTTACCATGTATCCACATGCTGCAAACGAATCGTTTTCAAGCGTATGTTGACTGTTCGGGCGGTCTTATCCCGATTTTTTTTTTGTATATCGAGTATCGGTCGGATGCCCTAAAGCGAGAGGGGCTGAACAATATGGATTTATAGTAAGTTATTATGTTTTTTATGGATACATAGTAATGATCGGTTGATATATGTTGAATTGGTGTTGTTTTCGGAATTTTGAATAGTTATCGCATACAGTTTTAGGAACTATTAGGATATTAAAGGTTTACATCTTCCATGTAGCCCAATTTTCTAAGCATAAGTGGTCGGTTATTGCATCATTTTGGTATTTTCATGTATATATATGACATTCTGTTACAAATAAGCCGTAGTTACTTTAGTTAAGGAAGATTTAATTTAACCCTGTTATGGACTGAGTTGGGGAATATTTTCATCAGATTTGTATATATTATAGCGTATTCGTGTAGAAGTACTCCACTTCATGTACTATACGTTTCAGTTATGTAAAACAGTAACATGTCTTGGCAACTTCTTCGCGTTATTTGTTTAGTTTGTGACAGGCTAGTTTTTTTTTGTACATCATGGATTTAATGTATGTTTTGGGTGTGGTAGAGAATTGATCTTCTTGCTTCATTATAACTCGAACGTTTTAGTATATTTCATTAGGTTTTTTATGTTCTCTGTTCAGTTTCCATCTTCGATGCATGGTATTGGGTATTTTTTTAAATTATAGGGACATTAAGATACATTACGTTTGTATCTTCAATGTAGAACATTATTTCAGGTATAATTTAGTTACATGATGTATATTTTTGGTGTTTTATATCTTTTTACATCCTGGTACAATGTTTGACGTGGATAGAATAGATATAGAAGATTCGATTTGTTACAAACTTGGTCTTGTTGTTAGCTTATTGTATGTTTATTGTAGGACCATACTTCAAAGTTTGGGAGGAGTTAGCGAGTCCCCTAGGCAAAAATTTCGTTGCGTTTACGTCTATTTGTATAAGTAGACCGATTTAATGTGATGGATACCCTAGTGTATTAAAATTTTAATGTGAATTAGAACAGAGTAGGGAATTACATAGTTATTTTATTATTGTTGTACGATTTTTTCCACGATTATTATATGAATGTATGTTTAAGAGGGGAAAATTCATACTGCATCTTTGTGAAATTTCGTCACTGAACCCTGGCAAGTGTATAGTTTAACGTTTAGAAGACGATTTACTGGATGGATGGGTTCTGGTGTAAAGACGGTTTACGCTCTTTGGTAATCATTTAGAGTTCATCCACGTTGAGCGTGAATTTGTAAGTTCCTGTGGATGTCAGTCTTAAGTTCCATTGGTTTGTTAAAGAGGTTATGCGACAATCTGCTGATCGTTGCAGAGATTTACTTAGGTCGTCATTGAACAGATGCCCAGATTTTTATGACCACGCTCTTTGAGACTCATGTCAGGCCCATTCTTGACAACTGTACCTGTGTATAGATTCTGGGTTATGTCCAGCATGTGACTTTGCTCGACGTTGTTCAGAGATGATGAAGTAAGCAGATGCATGGTATGTCTAAGGTATTGTACCATGACTGGGTGTTACCTCTAAATTTGTTATACATCAGTGGTAGATTGCTGAGAAGTGACGTAGTGAAGCATTGTAGAGTTCGATGTCCACGATACCTTAAGTAACCAAGCATAATTTAAATTGCAGAGTATTTATTGCGTTTTCAATGCAAGGCAGGAGGAGTTGTATTGCGATTCAATGCAAGACATGTTGCATAACTGCAATTTCATTGCTAGGCATTCGAGTAAAATCTAGTATATTGCAAACAAACATTTATAATCGATATTTTATTGCTAATATTTTTTTTAACACATTTGTATCAGTAGATTACATAGGTTATCATTCGTACGCAAACATAGCTATTCACTCAGAAAATCGATGGAAGCAACTGAACGAAACATAAGTAATGACTTCGACTTCCCTCTCTGGTCTTATCTTGATCGGCGGTATCAGAGACACTCAGCGGCTTCTTTTTCGACGATAATCATTATTTCTCACCTGGAGGTGTCAGCTCATCATATTGGTGTAGGATTTATCCTCTGGGTGTTTTTTTTTATTAAGAAAGTTCTAGACTGCTGCCTTTAGTATACATTTTTAATAGACGGATACCTCTGGGAGCATTGTATGCATCACTTCAAAACCTATTCTTGTAAAGACTTCAGTTCATTATAGTTACATGTTTCATTATAGTTACATGTTTCTGACATCGAATCGTTTTTTCATTATAGTTACATGTTTTTGACATCGAATCGTTTCAGATTTTTTCTTACTGGCGCCGACTTTCCCATTCAGTATATTCCCGCAGATATCCGAAATATACATAAATATCCTGGCACCCAAACGTTTGAGACATGATTATTTTTATTCATGTTTCATTTCCGAAAATTTTGAAACAAAGTCAGATTTTATTGTACAATATTACCCTTCTTATACTTGATACCGTTTCATTATCCCATCGGATAATTCGGTTCCCTACAACTGTATCAGGTATTTCTTCGCATGATACCTTCTCGGTATCACTATCACACGTCTCAATATCACTGTCGCTGGTTTCCATTTCTCTTAAAGTATCCCACATTTTTCCCATGTTTTCTTTATTTTCCATTTCATCTAAGATGTGAGTGTACCAATCTTTATCCGTTCTGCGTCCTCAATTCACCCAATCTTTATACGTTCTGCGTTCTGTTGTTAGAGGTAAAGTACTTTATTTACTGCTCGCACCCTGTTGAGCACTTTCTATCTCATTATTTTGAAAACCCAAGTCCGATTTATCATGTTCTATCAATACAGCCCTTGCATCCCTAGTACTTGTATTTCCTCGTTCATTTTAAGATTATCATATTCAAGATGATGGTAACGTTTGAGATGACACAAAAACTCGAACGTGGAACTTGATTTGCTAAACTTCATCTCCGCTGTGCAATTAACTTTAACTAAATGGGAATTAAACTGATTCCAATTCATATTTGCTTCTATATGTATTTACAGGGTCGGTGCTGGCACCGGTGCCGGCATCATGTAGATATCCACACATTTATATGTATATACAGGGCCGGTGCCGGCACCATGTAGATATACAGACATTTATACGTATAAACAGGGTCAGTACCGGCACCGGTGCCGGCACTATGTAAATATACACACATTTATACGTATATAAAGGGTCGGTGTCAGCACCGGTGCCGGCACCGTGTGAATATACACAATTTTGTACGTATATACCTGGTCGGTGCCGGCACCATGTAAATTTACACGCACATTTATTCATATATACAGGGTCAATGCCGGCACCAGTGACGGCACCATGTAGATGTACGCACATTTATACGTATATACATGGTCGGTGCCGGCACCATGTAGATATACACACACATTCATACGTATATACAGGGACGGTGCCGGCACCGGTGCCGGCAGCATGTAGATATGCACACACGTTTATATGTATATACAGGGTTGGTGCTGGCACCGGTGCCGGCACCATGTAGATATACACACATTTGTACGCATATACAGGGTCGGTTAACGTTTGTAGCATTTTTCCTCTGATCTGTGATTTTTTTCCATTAGAACAAAGTCCCCGGATTTTTTTTTGTTACAAAATATTAGATGTGGATCAGCTTCACGGTATATTAGGTTAAAAGATTTTTACTCATCCTAACTTAACCTAATCTAATTTAACCAGGAATCATGTGTCGTCGTTCGGGATTTCCTCCTTACGTATGATACTTATTCATAGATGTCTGATATATTCATATCCATGCTCTCCACTTGGCTCTTCATTTTGATCTATTCTTTGCAGTTTTGATACACCCTTCCTATTTTGATCTTGCAAATTTCATACATTTTCACATGTAAGATGAATCGTTTGTTTGGTTGTTATGGTTATTTTCATATGATTCTTGATTTCTTATACAATTCTACAACTCTTTTTCATGTTTACGGCATCGTTTACGCCTTAAAACATATTCTTGAACCGATTTCGACGATTCCATGTTACTTCCGACAGACCCGATGTTTGCAATTCATTGCTTAACCTTTGAGTTTATTATAATAAAAACATTTCATTATGGTTTTACAGAGTTTCATTAGTGGTTATTAGTATTAATTACAGATCTTGCTGTATGCATCAATGCCATCTTTCTCGTTTGTTTTGATTTGAAACAACATGGCTCGTACATCCAAGCCTACGCATCATCACTGTGTTTCAGTTTTCTCTCAAAATTCTCCATATACTCCATCATATCTTTGATACGAATACCAAAGGCTGTTTAATTCCCGTGAGTCCACGAATGTATTGCTTTGTCTACGTGATCTTTACTTATTCGAATCTTCTCCAATTCAAAGTACTGCCGGTCTTCATCCAAGAGAAATTGTTGCATTCGATTCAAATTTTCTTTTTTTCTTAAGTAGAATTTATTTCCAACTACCTCAGCTTTATTACACTTATGAAGGTTTTCTGCTAGAACATATCAATTTCGAGATTTACTGTTACAAACGATTTTCTTTGAACTCAGCTGCATACGGCTGAAATGTATTTATCCATGAATAATATGCCCTACTCTTGAGATTCTTGTTCAAGTAATTTGCAGAAAACAGTTATTTGCAACAGCACTAAATATTTGTTCGCACCAAGCCGTATCATTATCGGAGATTTTTCATCCAACACACGTAAACAAATTTTTGTGACGTGAACATTCATTTTGTTTATTCAAGGACGACACTTACGTCTCCACCTCACCTAAGTCATCAACTGTGTATATATATGCATGTGCATAGGGATGTGTACGTATGTGCATGTGTACGCTCATGCGCATGTACGTGTTACATAAGTTAAAAAAAGTGAAACAAAATGTAAAATTCAAATTCAATACAATTTCAAAAATTTTAAGGGACAACACCTTACTTAAGTAGCCAAGTTATCACTTCAATAGACCGAATTGGCTCTGCTATCCCTCAAAAATTAGGATTTTTTTAAATTTTGAAATTTAAATTATGTTATTAATATTTTAACTCGTGGAACACGTGCATACGCATGAACATACATATGCACATACATTCACAGCACTATACACATGCATGTATATATA
>SDVV010017859.1:0-13891 GCA_016164225.1 Gammarus roeselii
AAATTAAAAAATGGACCCCGTCAAACGCTAAACTTTTTCAGGACATATTTTTTACATTTCGAGGGGCTTTGGGCAGTGAGGGAACTTGTCTTAGAGCAAAATGCTTAGAACCCAATTTGTCAATAGTAAGTTGAAAATGTATCTCCGGTACACCCATCGAGAAATTGAATAAGTGTAAATTTGTTCTACCCGAATAGTGAATCTCGGGTTTGGGTACATTCTGTGCTGTCTTTATTTCGAAGACCACCAAAAGTGTCAAAACTTAGATATTGTGATTACATTTTTCAACACGAAATTAGGGCAAGATGTTTTTTGTGTTGCCTGATGTTTTCATTATGTACGCTAATCAGAAGACTGTAATTAAAAAATTATGAGTATGTAAACCATGATGGCAGAAATTTGAACGCAGCGTGATTTTGTTTATCATGCAGGTAGCCGTCATTTCATGAAAATTGATCGTGATGCAGAACTTGGCAGGGTAATGCATTTACTCGAATCGGATACATGACCACGCACTCTTGCAGTAACTCTGTCAATGGGTCGTGAACAGCGAACTAATATCATTCGTCCACTGAGGCTAGACGGGTGTAAAGAGCCAAGGCAAGGTCTCATTTGGGAAAGCTTTCTTCAAGGGTTATGAGTTGGATGAAGAACGAGATGGTGAAGAAAACATACCTCAAGTAATTCAACATGCGACGCCCCTAGCACTACACGATTAATAATAATAATAACAGTCTTTATTGAAGCACTCAATGGTACAATAATGATTACGGAGAACAAGTTTGACAGAGCATTCCTTCCAATTCAGTCAAATTACGCACCAACAAAACATACATGGGGACAAGACAGAGTAGGGATGGAGTACGCGACATTGATTCATAAGTTGAGCTAGTGACAAGCGCGCCTGGATAAATTGTATGTCCCTCTCCCACATGACTATGTACCTGTGTAACAAAACTCAATTTTAGAGGGGTAGAGCACATAATTACCTGTCAGTCAACATTTCAGGGACGTCTCCCAGCCTGACATCCACGTACGTACAATGGGACCACAGCATGGAAAGGCAGATAGATGTCGAACATTACTTCTATTAATATCGAGATCTTCCTGCACCAGCAGAATTATGTCCGGGCCTTCTGAATGATTGCTGGGCCTCGAGCCCGGGTCTCCTGAATGATTGCCGGGGCTCGAGCCCGAGTCTCCCGAATGATTGGCGTAGATACGTGCCACTGAGCCTTCCTCAACCCTGATAGGAATTAGTTCAATCTGAATGGCGAGCAATTTCTTTAACGTATACCACGTTCTATCATTCCTAGGTCGATGAAGCTACCACTAATTTCTTGAACTCGTAGACTGAAATGTCCCCTGTAAAATAAATCTATGATTATATATGATGCTCCATGTCATTACGATAAACCAATTTTTTTAAAAGTTTTTTCACTTTCGGCTTATCATACCCGAGAAAGGGTTAAAGACGCGGTCACGATAAACAAGGATTTTCTGTTCGACAAAGCACACAACATCATTGGTACGGGTGGCATGTTTACGTGTTTAGGCTGGAGAGTTTGAACGGAATGTGTTTAGGCTGAAAAGTTATTTCCAGCGAATATCTTACCCTGGAAAAATAAAGGATGGAATCTTGATACAACGGAAAACGTTTACGATCGAATTTCAACGCGCTGGGACGCATTTTCAATTAATTTTTTAGAACCGAAAGTGTTGAGCACGGAATTTCTTAGGACCGAAAGTGTTTACGCTGGAATTATTTTGCCTCGAAAATTTTACGATGGAAAGAATCCTAGCTGGAAACTACCCCAAATCATTGACACCGTTATGTATAGGATCGACTAGTTTGGCCCAGAAATGGTTTTGAACGAAAAGGGTTAAGGACGGAAAAATTTACGATAGAATTTATTTTCCCTGGAAGTTGTCGTTGGAAGGTATATATTTAGCTGTAACCTAATCTAACCGAACCTAACCTAACCTAACCTAACCTAACCTAACCTAACCTAACCTTAAGAGAAAGAAGTATTGTGTTTTTTTCATTGTTAATATGCCCAAATAAAATACTTTCCAGCGTAAACACTTTCCGTTCTAAACAGATTCCGCCCACAACATTTTCAGGCTGAAATACATTCGATTGAATCGAGTTGCCCACAACAGACGATTCGATCGTAAGCATTTCCAGCAAAAAAAAAAATCCGTCGTAAGTAGTTTCTATCCTGAATAATTCGATGCTATCAACTTTCCTTCCTAAACCCTTTCACCCCAATTCCCTTTCTGAGCAAGAACGTTTCATGCTAGTGAACAATATGTTCAATCTTCTTTCCAGGCTACAGGTTTTCGATTGAAAATCTTTCCTTTGTAAACACTTATGATCGAAAACAGTTTCCAGCTAAAATGAATCCGTAGAATTGTTTCCGTCATAAACACTTTCTGGGCTAAATAATTCCAGCTTAAATACACTGCCCATTGGTACCGACGTTAATCAATATCAATTCCGTCATGTGAACAATATACTCACAATCTATGAGCTGCGGTACTCACATCACGTTGAAATGACATTATTTTTGATCATTTGCACGATATTTTGCCATTCTTAAGGTGAAAAGAGGTAATATCCAAGATCATACACCATAGCGCAGTCAAACTAGCATCTTAAAAAAATATTGAAGGTTTACCACATGAATCAGGATTTGTTCCTTTTTGCATCCGAATAATATTCTGTATTTTCTTCATGTATGTTTTTGGAAGCCTTAAAATATTGTATGCTTTGGAATATGGTGTAATAACATCCCATTATAGACCGTGTCTTGGTAATGCCAAGGTGAATTAACACAATTCTCTAATATAAAAAACCACGAAGAGGCTTTGACTTTGCATTAGTTACCGACTTCGTACTGGAGGTGGTCATCGGTGCTCGGAGTGTCGAGCCTTGAGGACGGTGCGAGGCAGGATGTTGTCTGGGAGAGAAGCGAAGATCCAATTATTTCAAAGCTGAGAGGTAAAGAGCTCCGAAGAAATACGAAAGAGTGGCACGGGAAAGTGGATAGATATTAGAAGATCGACGAGAACGAGTTGGAGAAGGAGATGAATTAGTCGGTAAGGGATTTTTAGTGCGGATGAATTATGACGCGGCAGGTTGAGGAAATAACTGAAAATATGACATCGTGCGTTGTCAGACAGACGTGTCATCTTTCAGGTCTAGTTAAAATCATAACCAGATAGATGGAGAGTCAATTGGTGGACTTTTGGAGTATAGTGATAAATTATTTCTGCTTTGTTGTCAATAACTGTTTATTAACAATGGTACTGTTTGTCATCGGAGGGCGTAGCGCCAAGGGTCCCTGCCCCGGGATTTTGTGAACGGTGATCCATATGCTGCTATACCCTAACATAGAGTTTCTATTCTCAAACATAACTTTATGAAAAAATAGTAGTTTCGTAACAAATAGATAATGGAATAAGCGTTGACTACATTTGGGGTTCGGAAGGCAGTCGGTGAATACACGTATAAATATGAACTAAACACAGATGCAATACGGGGCGCTCTCTAGACTAATCAAGTTGAGAACACGATACAGCGACAGCAGCAGGTGGGTCTGGGCCTTCTAAATCACGAGACAAAAGCATTGCGTCGATATATGAATGATTAATGATTCAATGAGTTATTCAGTGTTGCAAGCTGTTTAAAAATGTTAGTATATCTACACCAATAGCTGTGCCAGCTGGGAGGCCGAGTGGGTAGCGAGTAGGCTTCTTCTCACAATAGACTTCCATTGGAAGCTGATTCTTGAAGGTTCTAGGTTTCCTGACGCTGAATGAGACATTCTGGCCAGTCTTTTAACGGTGAAAAGCCAGCTTATGAACGCTGTGGGATCAAAAAAGGCTTACAGTGCAAGCTGGAGAGGGAAACCATATCGATCGCGTGACAAGAAAGGGCGACGCACGTCTTTGATTGAGTCAGAAAATCTCTGCCACACCAAATCCTTTTCCCCAAATATATTTGTAATCAGAGTTATGTTGTTGCTTACAAGTGGATTATTACAGTTGTTTATTTATAATCCGTGTGAAAGAGGTGCAAGAAGGTTTCTTTTTGTAAGTTTAAGATAAATATATCAATACTAGGGCTATCACCCCATCTTTGTTGGTCGAAATCATGTTAGATATTTTTTTTTCCGCAGGTGACAAATCCGGGAGCTCTTGAGATATCCTGGGATGAAGGGATATTGCGTCTAGGAACCTCGATGCAAGAAACGTACTCTATACCAGAAACCCTTGACATCGCCGGCACTACCGACTGTAGTTCTTACGTCCTGCTACCGGCATCATTTATTGGTTAGTACCGTGTATGTTACTGTTTGAGCTGATTTCTATGTGGGAGCGGTATTCGGTAGTTATGGGGTAAGAAGGATTTCAATTCCAAGCACTTTATGAAAAACGTCCGTTAAGAGAGATTATTTATTTGTAAACTGGTTATTTGTACGTAAGGGTCGATTCGTATAAAGTTGATACTTTATTAATTCGTTTTATGTCATCGCTCAATTATCGATGAACCCATTCATATAATTTTGAAAAAAAAGTATCACATGTACCAATATTTGAGTAACAATAGACTTTGATCGTGCAGCTTCATGTCTCAATTGCATCATTAGGATTGGACATAACAAAGCATTTAAATTTAAAAGTAAGTCACTTAATGTTTTCAATAATTTCCAAATAAATAAAACAGGGTCAATGCTGTTTGTGCCGGTAAAAGTGCTCCGCGGCTTGCAATTTGATTCACAAGACGACCATCAACAAAATTTTATTTTTATATTCCAAACTATCATTGATGCTGTGGCGTACTTGATTGCTCCCATGTTCTTGTTCAGGTTTGAATTTAACCTTTTATTGAGATAAACTTTCCTACAATTGCGGTCTATTATAGTACCAAAACATCACCTTCTTATCTATGCATCATCAATCACTGAGACAAAACTCGGTGAACGGAGAGAGACTTATACGCTGTGACGTTGTCTTTATGAAAAAACATTTTTTTCTGCAAATGCAGAGACTGGTCATAATATCAGAATATGATAATTCGTCAATTAGCTCGCAGTTGGCGGTTGAGTTGATCATGACACCCTGTGACACTTTTTGAGGGCCACTGATGGTAATTCACGGGTTTCTGTCCGGTGTTCGCTGAAACTTCCTCTCTGGTTGACGATCTTCTTGCCCACAGACAGATTACCACCCTTCGGGCCGTCCAGCTGAGCCCAGCACTCGCCCGTGTTGATAACAATGAAAAAATGGATTCCAGGTACCGGCAAGCCTATTCTCTTCTCTCAGGCCCTAATGAAGAAACCAGACTCCTCTGTGCATACCCATAGAATGAGCGTATCCACATAAGCGGATCTACTTAATCGCTCTTGGTACCTGTATGATATGTAATTGTGAGGGATACGAATTATCTGCAATATTAGAAAGGTGGGGGCTCAAGGCCCGGTAATCATACAGGAGACCCGGGCTCGAGGCCCGGCAATGACAACTAACAACTGTCCTAACAAGCGTTTGGTCAAATTCTCTACACCTATGTAGTGTAATTGCGTTACTTCTTTTTGCATATAACAACTGTACAACGCCACAATTTGATGCCATATAGTCCAAATTCTTTTTATTATTCAAATTTAGATAATATATGAAACAAAATGCCTGGCATTTGGGTCCCATGTTAATATCCCTATTCGGTAGTTGGTGTTTTATCTTATCCCAGGCTCTTTGAGTTTATGTGCATTATCGGGGATCAATATGGAAAATTGCTTCACCCAAGTTGGTTGTCATGGTGACCGCGTAAGTGGCCGCTACTAACGCTCCTCACATTCACTTGTTCTGAGCTGAACGCAGAAGTGAGCGAGGAGAGCCAATAAACGCTCCTTGCGGAAACTTCCAGGAACAAAAATGGATCCCGGCGCTTATGTTGAGATCCTTTGGATGAAGATTCAAGGCGTCTCACCCAAGGAGGGAAGGGCTCTATGTGAAGCTAACTGAAAGGCCCACCAGAGATCTTAAGATTCAATATCGTTAAGTGCTGATGGTACTTGTGTCTTTTAATCAATTAGGTTAATTTTATTCGCTTCATCTTTGGAAAATGGATAGATATTGTTCTCCTAGAATTATAGTAACCTCGGCCCTCAAGTCTTTGTCAAACCCACACAGAATAAAATATTTTCTGAGTTAATTCTCGCATGTTTATACTTTTTAAGCTGCTAAGAAAAATTTCGCATTTATTTGCATTTTCAATTCCCGAATAAAATGAATCACAGACACTAGCGAAAAGATTGAAACGCAAGCTTGACATCGTCATCTCAGAGCTATTTCCTATTTCTTATAGAGCGTTACCAAGTTTCACGCACTGGCCAGATAAGTGCGGTGTTTGCCCTACGGGGGAGTCTGCATTAACTTCGCGTTGGGACTCCGGTGGAACATGGAAGCAAATAATAAATAAATAAATAAATAAATAAATAAGTGCGGTGAGCAGGAGGTAAAGTGCCCTGCCAATTGTTTGGAGGCTATTATGTAGACATATGCCACAAAGTGCTTCGGTAAACATTGAGAACCATTAGTTGACGTTGAAGGGTCGTTACGCCATCAGCCCAAACATTCATGGGAACATTTCACAAAATCGATTTGTGAACGCGTGCTGTCTCAACTACATCGCTACGCTACATTTATACATATTAAACAATAATGATCTGCCACCGGTCTTTTAAATTAGTTGTCGGTGTTCTCCTCGCACAAAAGTTCATTATTCGATAATTTTTCTTCAGACGGCAAGCCTTACTTCGCTCCTTTGAAAAATGTGCATGGTATTTTATGTTTTAATTACTGCCACTTTATTAAGTAGACCCTACCCATTAAGTAGACCCTACCTATTAAGTAGACCATACCTATTAAGTAGACCTTACCTATTAAATGGCCCTACCTATTAAGTAGACCCTACCTATTAAGGAGACCCTACCTATTCTACGGATTTAAATTGACAACGAAATTTCGATGTCACGAAATCCAGGCCGTCTTTCTATATTCCGGGTCGGTATACGTTGGGCGGTCTGCACTCACAAAATAAACGCATTTTTTAAGGTAATGTAATCTGAATGATCATAATCATGGTTCATGTGATTTGCAGATACCTTTTTTAATAGTTATTGTGCACAATGTTTCTTTGAGGTTTACCATATGGAATGATAGAAAATATCCTCCAACCCGGCCCATTGATTAAAATGAGACAATATTGGAGCAGCCTCCGCAGAGCATCATGATGTCAACATTTAGTATCATCGTGATGCCGACGTTTGCGATGGAGCGTGATGCCAACTTCTAAAATGAATCGTGATGCAAACTCCTGCATTTGCATTGTGATGCCAACGTCTGCAATGCATCGAGATGCTGACGTTTGGGATGTGGCATGATGCCAACGTCTGCAATGCATCGTGATGCCAACGTCTGCAATGCATTGTGAGGCCAACGTTTGGGATGTGGCATGATGCCAACGTTTACAATTCATTGTGATGCCAACGTCTGCAATGCATTGTGAGGCCAACGTTTGGGATGTGGCATGATGCCAACGTCTGCAATGCATAGTGATGCCAATGTCTGCAATGCATCGTGATGCCTACGTCTGTAATGCATTGTGAGGCAGGTTGAAATAAGTTTTGAGTCAAAAAGTGTTTGTTTGTTTTTCTTCAGCTTCAAGCACTATTGTATTTTATCATTACTTCAAGATATGGGAAGAGACAGAGCCTTGTAGGGAACGATAGCTTGCACAATTAATAATCTCATTTCAATACAATAGTACTTTTTTAAAGGCGCAAACAGGACATAACCTCGCAATGATACAAGGAACCCCATTTTGCTGTTCCTCAATGTTGCAGATCCTTTTGCTTTATGCACACGAAAAGTTTAACTGCTTCAATCGTTAATTCGTTTGTTCGTACAAAACATAACGAAAATAAAACGCGAATTTCTTTACTTAAATATGATACATGGAGTTAATGTTTCTTCGCTAGAATCCCTTTTAAAATGTCATAACTATATAATAATAAGATAGACAAAATTACAATGAAAAAAAAAGAAAATATTGAGAATTTAAATGAAAAACATTGTTAAAAATAAACTAAAAATGGAATTAATAAAATGGTCGAATGAATCTTAATGGAAAAAAAACTAACACCCGAAATAAGAATATGTCCATGAGAGACTGCAGCACTAAAGGGTATGACTGTGTTGAATCTTACGCTTGAGCTGTGTTCGACATGGTCACATGAGGTTTCTCGATTTGACAACAATCGATCTAATGGGATTGTGGTCATTGTCGTATTTAAATTTGACAATTTGTGATGCCCCTCAATATTAGATAATGAAAGTCTTGTCAAAACTCAAAATGGCTTACAATATCTTTACAGCAGGTATCGATTACATTTTTTTTATCGTACATATTTTATTCGTGTATGATTTGATAGACCCGATAGAAATATTCTGCGATGGTGGCACTTCATGGGAACAAAAGCAAAGCGGAAAGTGAATGCAAAATCGTGGTCTCATAGCCGAGTAGTCTCAAACAGTAAAAAAATAGTATGTCAAACATATGTATTCTTCGATAGTACGTTATTTATGAAGATGATGTATAGAAACATCTCGCAGCAAATATACGCTACGACGATCCAAAATTCTCAGATTCACAACATTCATGAATGATTGAAAACGCTTTGATATGCAAAAGTATCGCAAGAGCCGGAGAAATGATCAGTTTTGCCTCTTAGTTTGATTGTAATAAATCATGAACAAATTTGTAATATAATCGTGGTGTCTTCGAATCATAGTTTTTTTAGGATATGAGCTATGCAAATTTAAGATCAACACATCTATGATGAAACTATTAGCTTTGAACTGGGGGTGTGAGGCCCCTAGAATGGGCGGATAGGTGGATGAACGCAAGTGACGAAAACAGAAACTAGGTTGAAAAAAGAAACTAGGTTGGGCCACACCGGAAAATGACTGAAAACAGTTTCTATTTCAATATTCTTTCAAAAATTTGAGATGTTTTCCATACAGCAGCTTGTGACAAAATAACCTTCAACCTGTCAGGTATTGGAGGCTATCCCGGCAGTAATCATCTTCGACAGTCTGGCCGATTAGCTTCCACCTTAGGCCAGAATAGCCTGGAATCACCGGTGATCTGCCAAGCCTCAGTCTCGGCATTACCTTTGGAATAAGTTTCACTGTGGACTCTTTGCCGAAGGTAGACGTAAGGGCGATTCGCCGGAGCTGAATTATTTTCTGAGCGCTCACAAAATACTTGACTACGGCTTATGAGCTGCTCTAAATGTGCATCACTTTCACAATGCAAAAGCTGCCATTCATGCGAGCTGCCGAGCAGGGAATAACATTCAAATAAGATATACATCTCTACAAGTTGAGGTTCAGATTTTACGAATATTGCACGCCCTGCCAGAATTCTTTGTGCGATTGTTTTACGCTGTTGCCGGGCAACTCTCTCGTGGTCATAGCAACGAGGCATGTCGTGACCGGAACATAGGCAGTTGAAATTTGTCAAGTTTTCGTATTATTCGTGTGCTAATCATGAATTTATATTAATATCTCTTAGTTTTTCTTTAGTGTTATGCAACCACGGGTATAGGGATACAGCGATAAGCTCATGACTGCCTTTCTTTTCGTTGCAGCAAACAAGCGTTTTAGCTCCTCTGAGTCAGTGTCCGCCTAGCCGTCGTAGAGATAGGCGATCGATCTGTGTTCTCCGTCCTTGCCAGCTCCACGTGCTAACAAGATCCGTCTCCGTGGAGGATCAACGCCCGATCCACGACCGTTGCCATTCTGCTATGTGGAGTCTTTTTTTGTGTTGCACGGGTGGATAAGGTTTTATTCTTGTTTCTTGCATTTTTTTTCCATCTCGTAGACCCACGAGGTCGCTGGAATTTGGAGGTATTTTTGCGAACAGAAATCGTGAAGGCGTTTATGATTTAATGTGGTCGCGATAAAAAAAAACATGGGTCAAGCCAAGAACAGTCTGCGTTTTCAAACATAACGGTGTCAAACAAGGTTACGCACGGTAGCAGAACTTGAAGAAGTCCTTGATCTACTTAAACTGGCTAGCGCTAAGTGACTGTTTCGCCCTCAGTGGACAATTCCAGGGTACGCTCCTGGAAACCGTTTGCTAACATAACTTGAGATCAAAGGAAGTGTGCATTCAAGGCGATTGCTCACCAAATCCCGTCTTGTCTGCTCACTTAGAGTACATTATGTGGCCAGTCGGGAATGCACACTGATGGACTTGTGCATTTGCAATGATTGCGCACCAATTTGGCTGTTAATAATGTCTGAATGAAGGATTATGCATTCATTGACATTTGAGAGCTAAACGTGCATTGGTGGAGAAACCAATAATGTGTAGTAAATACGCGCTCTTAGTATGACTGTAAATAAACCCAAATAAGGTATATTGAACATTCAATCCTGCAACGAAGTATACCAAATTTGCCATAGCATCATAATACCGATATTTGCAAGAATGAACCTAATCAACCATTTACGGAAAAATGACCATATATACAGTTGCGAAAACTTCTGAATTGGTAATGTGGCTAGTCAGTATCCAATTCTACTATGCGTCTTGCATCTCCCAGCAGCTCAGGGGTAACAACTTGGACTCAGACGCCGCATGTCAGGAGTTCAAACCAAATGTGGTAGCGGGGCTGCCATATTTGTACCGGGCGGCACTAGGCACTGCAGGGCCACTGCAAGGCACATTTTGTAATCACCAGAGAATGGTTATGTAACTGATAGACTGTATGTTTCCTAACAATTGTCAAAGTACAACAACAGGCTGTTTTGCCCAATATAGGTTGCTTTTTGATCGTAAGAAGATTAGTTAAGAATAGCGACTGAAGTGTCAATTTAATTGACATCATGTGTATGTATACTATTCACGTTTGCAAGAAACTGTCAAGTTGGCATTACAGTGCACGCCTGATCCTGTGAGTACGATCGTATGAAGCTATATACCTGTAGAGCGCCTCCACGATTGTACCACACGCAACGGCGACCAATCAAGGCCAGCCCCATACCGTATGGCATTTATTGTCTATCAAATAAGTGTGATAAAACTATTCCATTTTATAGCCCATCGCATTTTATTGCACTATAATCTTGCTTGGCACGATTAGTACATTGGTTTCACACTCTCTTGATACTTGGCAGCAGGCAATGCATTTTTTTCGGACAAAACATTAAACTATGCCTAAACAACTCGCTCGTTGAAGCTGCGACCTCCAGTGAGGTGACGGTAATCAGCAAGATGGCGGCCACGCCGTTATGTTAACAAACTTTTTCGAGTTGAATTATCTATTATTTGTTGACTTATAATGTGAATAGACGTAATACCGTATTTTTGGATCATCTGGATATCACAATGCCTTCGGTGGGTTCAAAGCAAAATTTATGCTTTTATTCATTTATTTGATGAATTTGATGCAACCTTCATTTACGGAATTCAACGTAACATTCTGCAATAGAATATTGAATACTCTAGATTGGTGCGCTGTAAAAAAGTTTACATTCATTAACGGAGGCAATCGTTGAAAGCAATTGTAGTATTTGTTTCTCGTTCACATCACGCTCACTGAAACGCCTCTGAGGCAAATGTCATCGTTAGTATCACGATGAAGGGGCGCTCACAGCCAGCCGAAGTTTGATCAACGAACTCTATTATTACATCGGCAATAGCATAGCGTGACGGCTAACGAAACAGCGGTGCCATGACTCGATGGGAGGTTACATGTCTTGGCGTGGTTACGACCATGATTCGATGTGAGGGTACGGGTCTTGGCGTGGTTACGACCATGATTCGATGTGAGGGTATGGGTCTTGGCGTGGTTACGACTATGATTCGATGTGAGGGTACGGGTCTTGGCGTAGTTACGACCATGATTCGATGTGAGGGTATGGGTCTTGGCGTGGTTACGACCATGATTCGATGTGAGGTTACGGGTCTTGGCGTGGTTATGACCATGACTCGATGTGAGGTTACGGGTCTTGGCGTGGTTATGACCATGACTCGATGTGAGGTTACGGGTTTTGGCGTGGTTACGCCCATGACTCGATGTGAGGTTACGGGTCTTGGCGTGGTTACGACCATGACTCGATGTGAGGGTACGGGCCTTGGCGTGGTTACGACCATGATTCGATGTGAGGGTATGGGTCTTGGCGTAGTTACGACTATGATTCGATGTGAGGGTACGGGTCTTGGCGTGGTTACGACCATGATTCGATGTGAGGTTACGGGTCTTGGCGTGGTTATGACCATGACTCGATGTGAGGTTACGGGTTTTGGCGTGGTTACGCTCATGACTCGATGTGAGGTTACGGGTCTTGGCGTGGTTACGACCATGACTCGATGTGAGGGTACGGGCCTTGGCGTGGTTACGACCATGATTCGGTATGAGGGTATGGGTCATGGCGTGGTTACGACCATGATTCGATGTGAGGTTACGAGTCTTGGCGTGGGGACGATCATGTTTCGATGTGAGGGTATGGGTCTTGGCGTGGTTACGACCATGTTGATGTGAGGGTACTGGTCTTGGTGCCGTTACGACCATTTGTTCAGGTTGTGCGTGGTTGGCGTAGCTTATAATACCACATTCAGTAGGGCCTTGTAGAGCTTGTAGATGAAACTATCGACAAATCAGTCGAAGTGATCACCAAGTAGACGAAAATCAGTTTTGAATAATTACATTTTCGTTTAAATATCAAAAGTTGAAAAATGTCCTTATTAGATAAAGGTATTTGTGTAGTGTAATGGTGACGTTTTCTCAATAATCTTTTACCGTAGACCTAAAATTACTCCGTAAAGCTCAATAATAGTTATACTTTTCTGTAGTAAAATTATTTTACCTACCATCACCTACCATCACACATGAACACCATGTAATATATTTTTTTAATGGTGTTCAGACGTAAGTTCACAAATGTCTAAATCATGAACATTATACTGTGGCCCTTGTGTTCAATTTTGTTATGTCTTGCATTATATTCCTTCCTTCCTAACGCCTTTTGAAGAACAACTGCTCGACATCACTGATCCAGGTACAAGAGGTTCCATAACAATAGAATAATTCGGGTCAATTCAAGCAACTACAAGGTAGCACAGGGAGCATGCTCATCCTTCAGCTACAGCACAAGCTAGCACAGGGAGCAAGCTCATCCTTCAGCTACAGCACAAGCTAGCACAGGGAGCAAGCTCATCCTTCAGCTACAGCACAAGCTAGCACAGGGAACAAGCTCATCCTTCAGCTACAGCACAAGCTAGCACAGGGAGCAAGCTCATCCTTCAGCTACAGCACAAGCTAGCACAGGGAACAAGCTCATCCTTCAGCTACAGCACAAGCTAGCACAGGCAGCAAGCTCATCCTTCAGCGACAGCACAAGCTAGCACAGGGAACAAGCTCATCCTTCAGCTATAGCACAAGCTAGCAACTGCAGCACATAACCGTCACGAAGATCTTATGAACTTCAAGCGGCGATCTACACAACTACGAGAACAGGCCACCTGCTAGTATTACTGTGTTACTGTATTAATGTAACGTTGCAGCGGCTGTTGTGGCAGTAAGCTCGTTCCTGCGTCGAAGTTCTTAGAAAGTGATGCCGTAACGACCGTAAGAACTTTCCAGAGTAGACGTGAGTAGTTAGATGTGGTACAAAACGCAATTTTGTCCGGTCTACGGGAATTTGCACATAACATTTCACATTTCACCGGGGTAGGACGCGATGCATGCACCTTGACTCACCGAGCGTACGGGGGTGCGCGCAGAAACGGGGGGAGGGCGGGGGCCTAGGG
>SDVV010017860.1:0-13891 GCA_016164225.1 Gammarus roeselii
GTGGGAGCAGAGGTTCCAGGATTCAGAGGGGCCTCTATAGGGTCCCACAGTTTCTCAAAAGGCTCCCAAAGGGTCTCAAGGGTGTCCCAAAGGACCCCAGAAAGATCCAAGTGGGCCACCCAAAATCCACCTGGTCTCCCAAGTCCCCCGGGTTCCCGAAACCCCTGGTCCCCGAGTCCCGCGGATTCGTGGGGCGAGAACTTCAACAATTCTGCTGGGTTCGCCCACCGGTATGTGCGGAATCAGTAACTTGTCCAAATGGGAATTCCAAATTCTGGCACTTGTGCACGCTCGTTGGTGTGGAAAAAATATTCAAGAATACTATCGTTGATCTTTGTTTCTTCCTTTGCCGTCTTTCCTGTTCTGTAGTCCTTGTTTTTTTTTCTCTGAAGTATTGTCTTGTTACATTTTAAGTCATTTTCATACTCTCAGATTTTTCTTCGTTTCTTGGATTAAATTGGAGTAGGGATCCACCACCCGGGGAGCTCTGATGCGAGAGCCTGAGAATTCCTCCGTAGGGCACGAATATTTGTTCCGACAGGTTCGCACTCCAATGTGTGTGGAAATCAAAACGACATCGACATCAAAATCTTTTAGAATTCCAAATTGCAGTAAATACGTACGCCAGTGCACACAGAAACAATACTCTAAGGAAAATGCAAGGTATACAGCTATGTAGATTAGGACGAATTACAATCTTTGCATGTGGAGTGTGCCCGCTCTAAAGCATACATACTAAGAAAACAAGGAACTCATATGCAGGTTCACAAACGAATGCTTGCAGTTGCGCTCTCCAAATACTATGGAGACGAACAGTAGCAGAAGAAAATACGTTTATGGATAGTCTACTGCCGAAAAAACAAAATTGTCTTTTCCCTCGGGGAATTTTAGTTCATAAAGAAATTTCAAACGGTATTTTATTTAGACACATCGTGGGCTGGCTGAACTTCTTTGCTTAAATTGATAATGCACCGGCATTGTTTCAATAAATAGATTTTGTAGCGTGGAAACAGAGACTCAAGGGGATCACAAAAGGTTTCAAAGGGGTTCCGAAGTATCCCTGGAGGTGCCCCTGCTCGCTTTGAAATGCTTTTACTCGCCTCCCCCCCTTTGCATAAGTACTTCATGTGGCAGATGAACTATTTTGTTTGCTCTGACATGGAAAATTTGCTTGGTTCTAGTGCATAGGTTTCGGGAGGCGGGAGGCGCAAAAAGACCGGAGGCGAATAGGTTCCACGGGTTCCGAAGGATTTCAAGGAGGACCCCATGGACACACATGAGGCAATCTTACCATCAGACCGAACAACGAGCGGACATAATCAACAAACACTACGAAAACACCTGCCACCTACCACACCATCCAGACATTAGGAGGATACTCAAACTGTTACATAAATTACAGATCGACCCTAACATTGATCATCCTTTCACACTAGATATGATCATAGCCGCCATCCGACAGACTAAAAACTCGTCAGCAACGAGTCCAGATGGCATATCATACGTTCACTTCAAACTCTAGGTCCTCACGCCATCGCAACCCTCATCACAGACATGTTTAACTCTTCCATACTACACAATACTTTACCCAGCATTTGAAAACAAGGGGAAATCCTAGTCATCCTGAAACCCAACAAAGCTCCCACAGATCCAGCCTCATACAGACCCATTTATCTTTTCTTGAACCCCTCATAAATTTGGAGAGACCGGTTCTAAACAAATTTAATGCCCACATCCCACTCTCCCCCATACCACACCGGTTCAGGACCCAACACTCGACAACCACTCTCCTCACCAACCTCACCCAGACCATCCATAAAGGCCTGAACGAAAGGAAACCAGCCGAACCAACCCTGGTATGCGCTATCGACAGTGAGGCCTTCTCCACAGTTCCAGGACACGTCCTCATAAACAAAATACTGAATATGCAGATACAAGCAAATTACAAGAAATGGATTGCTAATTTCCTTTCAGGCTGACAAGCCCGCACAGTCTATACTGACAAGTCATCCCGTACCCTTCACTTCCCCAATAGTGTCCCGCAGGGCTTCGTCCTTTCCCCCTCCCTTTCCAACGCTTTCATGCACGACCTGCCAATTCCAACAGAACCCGACCTCACAATAATCACGCAACACCACAAGCACGAGATCGGCGCTGCACTCCTCCAGCAGTACCTGAACTTTCTTGAAGTCTGACTGCTGGATAACAGATGAGGTTGTCTACTAGCAAGTCTTTTCTAACATTATTAACACCAGACAACAGTGAACACCGTGTTCACCCTCATGTCACGCTCAACAACAGCCCATCCCCAGTCCCACTACCACAATCCTTGAAGTAACTTATGGCACGGGATGACATTCAAATCTCACACAAGCAACATTGGCGCTAAAGCCATACAAAGACTGAAATTTCTTACAAAGGATACAGAACACGGCCTTGCACATCTCAACGGGCTGTACGCAGTCCACACAAATTCACCACCTGCATGAGGAAACCAAGGTCCTCCCTCTCAAACATCATCTTGATAGAGAGGGACCCAATTCTTCAAGGAAATTTCAGACCCGGCACATCCATGCCAAAACCTAATGAACCCCCGTCCAACCAACTGACACCTACAGAACACACCGGCAACCCACTTCGGTTCTCTGTACGCGACCATTCATGAACCTACAGATAACACAGCTATGCGCAAACAGATACACACACACTTCACAGTTCTTGCACTAGACGAACACAGAGTCAACACGGTCTTGAAGAGGAACCCGCCAGGGGTGGACGTGGAGGAGCTGGGGTTGACCAGGGGTGACCGGGTCCACCTGTCGCGGCTGAGGTGCGAGCACCACACGGCCCTTCAGGCATACCAGCATAGACTGGGGAATATCCCTTCCGACCTTTGTTTGCGATGCAGGGGTTCGCCCAATACGGTCGTGCACGTCATGACGACTTGCCTAGCCGTATCACCCGGCCGACTTGACCACAATATCACGTCGGTGCGTGATCTGTCTCGACCGAGACAGCATCAACTTCCTCAGGGATGTAGGCATAATATAAATGCCTGCATCTGCTGAAACATCCATAATATGCACATGTCGGTGGGCTCCCGGGCTTCGGATCGTGCGCTGGCTGTGGCTCCTCCATCGCATGACGAGTTGGGGTTGAGCAACAACAAATACTGAAGTAGACCAACAACGAGACATTTGGAATTTTTATCACCAAATATTTTAAGTGCAAAAACCAAGTGGATTCTAGGTTCAAGAATGGCAACGGAGTCCTTGGCTTCATATTCAAAAACTTCCACTAGAAGTCGAGGGACATCGTGCTTCCGTTATATACTTCACTCGACATGCCTCAAAAGGAATGTGTAGTACAATTTTGATCCCCTCACCTAGGAGGGGATAATAACAAAAATAGAACGTTTGCAGCATCGAGCAACAAAAATGGTTCGGGGACTGAGAAATAAAATATATCTGCAGGGACTCTACGAACTTTAACTGATATCACTTGAAAAAAGACGACTTAGAGGTCAGTTGATAGGAACCTTCAAATACCTAAACGGATTTTCTGCAGCTAGCCCTGAGGGAATCTTTGACAGAACAGAAACACGGAACAAAAACTGCAGCTAAAACTATTCTGAACATCAATGACCGAGAACTTCTTTCCAATCAAGATACCAACAATTTGAAACCGTTTACCATATACGTGGTAATAACGTAAAAAACATTTAAGAACCGCCTCGACTAACAGCGGAAGACTAATCCACTTTTACTAAGAAAATTTGACGTTAGGACTATTGCCGCCCATGGGACAACAACCTCCGTTGGAGCCTTCAGCATCCCGTCAGCCCATCTAGGCTGGGATAGTTGTACTATCAATTCAATTTTGGAATACTGCCAGAAAGGACTCTTCAGCTCGTCCCAGGCCTACTACTACTACTATTTCTATGCTGGACGTGTTACGAATAATTTACTTAATGAAGCGACACTCGTTAAAATCGCAAAAAAAAATGTTCATGCTCATTTTTAACCTCAAATCACCAGAACTGTTTTGCAATATGGTTAACTAACAAATGTAATCTAAGCACCGACAAATTATGTGTAAACGCACCCTTAATTTCTTGTTCCTCGCATTCTTCATGTAGATGGCTTCTGGCAGCATGTAGAGCACAGGAAACGTTGCCGGCAATTTATCGAGTTCCTGTAACAAAAGTCGAATTACGATATCACACAGAAATTGGTAGTTGCATCAAATAACACTGTGTTCTTTGATGCCATGATATGCAGCAATCGGCGTAGCACTCTTTGCATCAACGCTCATATTCTAGATCATAACAGCGATCTGCAAATCGGATTTCGTTAGATTTTTACTTCGGAAATGAGAGGTTGTGGGAAAGTAAGAGCATGCTAAATTCATGTTCACTCTGATAATTCATTCACTATGTGTCTATTACACCCTACATATTGTCACTTTGTCTCTAATTTGAAGCGTGAGATTCCAAAAAACACGATTTTTTTTAGTTGGGAAGGGAGTGGAAAGTGGGAAAGTGAACATGCAAACTTTATTTTCACTCTGATAATTCATTCAGTTTGTGTCAACGGCGTCCAACATATAATTTCATTTATAATAATAATAATAATAACAATAATAATATTTATTGAGGCACTCGATGGTACAATAATGGTTACAACAGAAAATGAGTTCAACGGAAAAACATTTCTACCAATACATAAAAAAAAATCGTTAAAAAAATAATAATAAAGCACACGTGGAGACAGATCAAGATTGAAATACACGACAACGTTTTGCAGATTAAGTTTGAGACAAGCGTGCTTAAAATACCTTTTATGTCCCTTTCCCACATGAGTATTTATGCAAAAACTAAAGTTGGAGAGGTTTAGTATAGAGCCACCTATCAGTGAACATCCTCGGGGTCGCATCTCAACCTGACAGCCACCCGCATGTAGTCAAACATTATTCCTATTAATATCGGGATCTTCCTGCACATGCAGTATTCTGTCCCATATTTCTTTAAGAGGAGATAGTTCGTATCCCTCATTGCTGCATACTGCCTCCAGGAAGGAATTATTAGAGTTTTCAATTCGTTCCTGGAGGCTGTATGCAGTTTTTCTTGCACGTACTTTCAGGCAATCAACATCATATTCTGCAAATACTAGGCTAGCACTCGTTCTTCTTGGAACCCCCATCAGTCTCCTGAATATGTCATTGTATGCTACTCGAAGTTTGCTCGTAGTACCCCTGGTAAACTTACACCACAATGAGTTACAGTATATAGGATAACAGTAGGTTTTAAAAAGCTGCAGCTTAACATCCGTTGTACAAAAAATGAATTTTCTCATTATTATTATTATTTTTTTTTAATGGGGCCTGAAGGCCCCGGGAAGATGCCTCCACCATTTATTTCCTAAGGCCCCCAAAGAGTAGGGAGACCTCTGGCCCCAACACTCGCCAGAAGTTGTGGCATCCAGCCATACTACTACCGCCTCCAGCCCTGCTGGAGTAACGGCCTACCCCCTCTACCTTAACATAGATCCGATCTATAACTCCCCAAATTGATGGGCTTACATGCTAATTGTACACTCAGAGCGTTGCCACGTTGCACAGCCATTCCTAGCCTCTGTTTCTACCAAAACGTTTTGCGAGGGTCCCCAGAGGCGGCAGATAACCGTCGGCCGATGTCGCGGATCAGGAGGCTGCTGGTTTTGCCGGTAACGCCGGTCGTCTCGATAGCCAAGGGCTCAAAAAGGTAGCGGTCACGAAGAGATTGATACTTATTCCTTTTATTTGTTCTCTGCCGCGTTGGCCGCCCTGCCAGCCTCTAAAGAAATGTCAGGCAAGTGACTCGTCGCGAAGGTGTCCACGCAGGTGCAATCCCAGCAAAGGTTTTTCCCTCTAAAGAAAGGGAAGACTGTAACGCCGTCAGGTCGCTTACCATCACCTAGATCGATGCCTGGCTCGCGGATCGTACCAAGGCCGACCTTGCATAGCGCTCGTTCAATTATGGCATTTAGAGCCAAATGTCTAGGATGACGACCTCCGCTGTAAAGGCACGAGAGCGCGTGAGTGCCGGACTCATCCATACGCTGACCGCAGCGGCAGAGCTGCGGATAACACACCGGCGCCCCCACTCTGAGCTCAAGAGCAATTCGAAGCGAGTCAGGATCTAATAAAGTACCCAGAGGGGCAGCAGGAATTACTTCCATCCAAGAACCGCTATCGTGACAAGAAGCAGCCAGGAGACGAGCCTTAGTTTTGGGATCTGGTGCTTCATGTAACAGACCGTCCAAAGTTACCCTTACTCCTTCCCTGTCCCATGACTTTTGGATAGTGCAGCAGTTCCCCTCTGGTGCGATCGCTTCATCGCCATGCCCAGCTTTCCATGCCAGCATTGCTTCCGGAAGTTAGTTAGTCTGCGCCAAAACGTTAACGTTTGACAGAAGAGCTTCGACAAAGGAACCGACCGAGTGCAGAGAAGAGATGAAGCTGGGCAGGGCGATATCCTGTGCCTTGCGAATGCCTAAGCCCCCAGAACTGACTGGGAGAGTAGCTCGCTTCCACGAAAAATCTGAAAAAAAAATGTTAGTAATCGTTGAGAAAGCTCCTTGGATGGATTTGTCGAAACTAGCAAGGTAATCAGCGTGCAGGTATGTGAGAGCCACGCGCAACAGATACTGGAGTTTGAGAATGGCGAAGCAGTTTTTCAGTAGGGTGAGAGCTTGGTGTGGCTCAATTACGCTCTGTCGAGAGGTCATCAATTTAAGGTCGTCAATTTTGCCTGCAAGCGCTTCTGGGATAGCTTGGACAGAGATGGGTGCGCCGAGAACAGTGCTACGTTCAGCAGACGCAATTTTGATGTCAGGGATGACCTCACGGGAAAGAGTCTCTGTGATCTCCCTGGACGCCATGTCCGAACTGTTAAAGTGGATTAACTCGCATTTCTTCCCGTTTACATCCAAGCCAATTTGGATTAACTTTACTCGCAGGTCACGGAAGTCCGTTAAAACTATATCCGGCTGCCCCCCGAGCGTGGCGTCATCCAAGTACCAAATACTCAATTCTGAAACTGCACTTTGCGCAATTTGGTCGACACCAAGGGAAAAGAGAGCGGGCCCCATGGGGTCTCCCTGTTGGATACCAGTTGCAGAGTGGATTGTTTCATCGCCAAAAAACAATAAAGAATGCTCCGAATATGCTTGCCAAATAAGTCGGTACATGGTGGGAGTGCGCTCACGGGCAGCTTGCAAGAAGACATCGCGCCGGATACAATTGAACGCGTTCTTCAAATCCATTTTAAGGATGACTCGATCTGGTGGGGAGTTAGCGATGTAATGGCGCGTGGCATGCACAGCCACTTAGCAGCCTCCTTTGGTGGCAAACCCTAGTTGAACCGGACGCAATTGACTGCCCAAACGATTAGCTAACGGGGCACATCCAGCCTTTGTGGCTAATCGCCGGAGGGTGTTGCCGACATCAATGGGTCGGATACCGCCGTGTTTCATGAAAAGGGTGCAAAGTGAGGCCCCGTAGAAGACCTTTCTGGCAAAAGGAGAGATTTCCCCCTGAAGTGTCATGTTGACAAATTCTGTGAGAGTTGAAGCGAGACGGACTCGCTTCAACAAGGTGACCGGGTCTGAGGCCATCCGGACCGGCACCGGAACCACGTGGAAAAGTCTTCATTGCCTTCATGACCTCGTCGACGGTAGCGATAACCGGAGATGCAAGGTCATCGTCGGGTGGTGCTGGAAGTGAAATATCCGCCGGGCTGTCCGGATGTTTATCGCGCAAACCTTGCAAAATTTCTGGGCAGAATGGAGCTAGCGACTCGCTTGAAGAAGCTACCCGAACGGCCCCTCGAAGGGTCGAAATCAACAAACTTCGCATTTACTGTTGCCTTCAATCCATCGTCTGAGTTATGTCTGACAGTAGTAGCGGTGGTTTGATCGACCAGTTCCCAAGAGGGCAATACTGGCAAGTCTCTTCTGTCTATGTATTCCTGCACTTGGAGACGTACACATGAAGTTAGCGAGGGCTGCTTAGCGTCGAAAAAGTTAGTGTTAGGACACCGCAGACCTCAAAAGTTGAATGCCATGAGCCGAGCCCATGCGAGGGGAGTTCGTTCTCGAATGCAGACACTTAAGAGTGAATCAAGTGTTTCTGCCACTAGAATGGTCACTCCTTTCGGGATCTTGTTTAAAATCTTGATATATCGCTTACATTCGCCAATGTAGGTGTCGACGTTAATAGAACCTTGCTCGCTTGGTGAATCTGAAGGTTGGGTCGCCGGGACGCCGCTACATCGAGAGCAATGCCAGAACTCGGCGTTTCTGGCTTTGAGAGCGTTCATTTTTACGCATGAAAAATGATAGTATTTTGCGGCAGTTGGAACACAAAATAGTTTTTTTTTCTGGTATTAGTGCTCCTGCATTCATGACAATAGTTTTTGTAATTATCTGGATCTATTTCGCTAGCTGGCACAATAAAAGAACCTGATTGAGCTGAGGTGGAGGCTGTTGGTATAGCAGTGTTAGAGGTGCCAATTGAGGGAAGGGCGGACTGAACCACCCGTGACGGTGCGGAGGAGGTCGCTGCCTCTGCAGCGGTCTCCAAACCGGTAGACAGAGCCCGTGAGCCTGATTGGATCGAGACTAGAGTTAAATCTGTAGCACTGTCAGCTGGGGCGACGTCCCTTTCAGCGCTCCCTCCAGTGCTCGCAACCGAGGCTAGAGAGTCCGCACCGACGGCGTCTGGTGGCGTGATGACGTCTCATCCTGCCGAAAGCGCACAGGAGAGACTGCAGTTCCCACACTGGCGACCTCGTGACTCTCCGGTTCAGCTGCGTATAGCGGGTCGTGCTGGTTATGGCATGCTCGACCAGGTCGGCTAGCACAAATCGAGGAGCAGAAACGAACGCTGCCAGTAGCTCTAGCTCTGTAACAGCCGCAACTATTAGAATTACACGTGCCTACAGTGCAACGGCAGCAGCGACCGAAATTGTCGGTCATCGCAAGGGAGGCGGCAAAATTTAACAGTGGAATTTACCATCTACGAGAGACTGTCAATTTCATTGAGCCCAAGCAAAAACAACCCATTTCAATAAAAACGCTGTTCTGAGAAAGGTTTAAACAACAAGATTTCTTTATAAATGATCACCTGCGGTCAGAAATGTAAAAACTGTAGTTCAATAGTTTTCGAAAAAAATACTACACGACAATTCCATGATAGGCTAGGAACTTTTATGAGATTATACTGACATGTGGTAGTGAGGAGAATGGAAATTAGTACTTGGCTCTCAAAAACGCCAGAAGTCATTGATCTAACAGTTACATTTAGCTGAGCGACTCGCTCCTGCGGTTATTCTATAATCATTAGCGCGCTGTAAATAAAAAATAGGATTTCCTACTTGTGTTATCAAGAATATTGTTATTTTTCGTTGCCAATTTTTTTTTGTCGTTATGGGCAGCTGCATATGCTAAGACAGCGAAAATTTACACTGCAGATGGTCTCCAAAAGTAACTTAGCAGTAGCCGTGAAAAATTACAACCTTGGTATGACTGAATATGGGTGATAGCCGAAAGAGAAAATTAAAATATGACGCATACAAATTACTCTAGAAAATAATCATGAGAACACACGAATGAATGCTAATAAGCGCATAAGTGTAATCTGCCATGACATGAATTGGAGTTAGTAGGAAAAATGAAATAAACTGAACAGTAACCTCCATAAATTGTCCTAAAAGAAAATGCCTAAGCAAATAATCGCGAGCGTATATAATCGTGAGCATATATAAATGTAGCAAGTTGGCAGATAGAAGCAGGCTAAAATGAATGAACTATAACATAACATAAGACAAACACATTTTTAAATGGTCATAAGAGCCCAAAGAAAAGTTTTGGCGGGATTTGGGTTACAGGTGAAAGAGCAAATCAAAATATGACATATACCAATTACACAAAATGATCATGAGGGCACACGGTTAATCTTAATGAGCGCATAAAAAATCTACAAGGACATGCATTGCAGTTAATAGGAAAATAGAAGCAGACTGAAAAATAACCATTATAAATTGTCCCAAAGAAAATGATCGAAAAAATAATCGTGAGCTCGCGAATAAAAGTAAATGAACACATAGAGGTAATCAGGAACACATGTAGCTATAAATGTAGCAAGTTGGCCAATATAAGCAGGCCAAAAAAAAATCAACTATAGCTTAACATGAGACAGGTACACATTGAAATAGTCGTAGGAGCTTAAAGAAGTGAACAGCAACCACACTGTGAAAGTGAATGATGAGAGGAGTAACTTGCGACAAAAATATACTTGGCACAGGGAAGAAACCACCGATAAATGTACCTAACCAAACGACGTGTAAGAAACTGAACTGAACAGCTAAAAGTAAAAAAAAAAAAAAAAAATCATCGATGGGAAAACTTGAATGTGTGGACCATCAATGTGGCCCAAAAAGGCAGCTGCAATGAACGTATATCCAACTGTTTGGCTGCCGGGATCCTGAAACAGGTCGAAGCAGATGAACCGCTCCTCTAGCAGGTCGAAGTAGATGATCCACGATTTTTTTTCCTGCACATCGAAGTCCTCAAACAGGTGCATGCAGCCAGATTTCAAAGCTACTGGAGAGGGGGGTAGGGGAGTAGTAAGCTACGGGAGAGGGGGGTAGGGGTAGTGTAGGGCCACTGTCCACCGAACACTGTGCGTGCGTGGGTTAACGCAGCCGAGCAGTGACGAGCGGGCAAGGAGGTATAGGTTAGGCTTCACAAGGAGCTGGTGGTATGCCTGCCCTCGCGACGTTAAAGCGCCCTCTTGTACGAGCATACGCTGAACTACGTTGAGGAACTACTCAAGTTTCTAAGTTAACGAAGTAGACAAAGAAAACAGTCTTCAACATGGTCATAATGAAGCACAAACGCGAGAATGTCAATGGACTACCCATCCACGAAGAGTTGCTAAATGCTCCAATGCCGACCGACGGGAGTACCACGGATTTGTTCTTTAACACAGTAATTCGGTACGTCACCATTAATGCCGCTACAGGGGGACTCGTATGGATATTAGAGCAGTACACACGTCGAACTGACCTAGAATAAATGCGCTTAAACAGGGTATCAAGAGGCCTATTGTTTCTGCCGAGGGACGGAGGGTAGAGGGTGGGGGTGTGAGAGGGTAGAGACCCGCCCTATGCCAACATTGGGCGTAAGCCTTGATTGGCCAGGCATTACACTATGAGGCCACTCTGGTTGGTGCACTTGAAATCAATCTTCACAAACTGTGTTTAACAAAACCTTCAGTCCAAACACATCAAATGGCAGCAAATTTGTTTATCTGCTGTTGGGTCCCACTTTTACTGACGTTCGTCTCTTCAGACCGTGTTTAGATGGTTAAAAACGTCGAAGCACACGATCTGACAACCCTCTTGACGATTTTATGATGGGTTTTACAACAATATCTATTGGTAACTTAGGAAGGAAATTAAGTTTAAGACAGCCAGTGAAGAAAATAGACATGACATGAAGAAGTTGAACAGGACCATACTTGAATACTTTCGCAGGTACACCATCCTTTCCCACAGCTTTGTCATTTTTTAATTTCTTGACAGCGGTCCTAAGTTCACACATATAAACATCATCATAATCATCATCACTATCACGATTGAGGGCCTCGTTAACAAAAAATGAGTCAGTGTCGTTGTTGACACTGTTCATGATACCATGAAAATGGTCGCGCCACATATCAGCAATATTTCTCGGCCCTACTATGCCATTAACAGATTGAGAAACAGAGCTATCTTTCGGTTTTAGATTTTTAATTTCTTTTCAGAAATCAATCATCCGCCCAGTAACCATTTCTTCTGACAGACTAGCTGCACGTAAATCGTCCTCGTGTTTCTTACAGTAGCGCAGTGCGTATTTACAGACATTACTCGATCTATTCATTGCATTGAGCAATAAGCCTGCTCGGGGTTGGCCAGCATCACGCTATCGGACATATAGGCTGCTTTGCTTGCCTCGTGTAAGTCAGCCACATGCCTGTTCCACCCTGGTGTCCTGTGCCTTCCCCTTGGCGTTTGCTCTCCATATACTACTCTGCCAGCCATCTAAGCCGCCCCACATATACACTCGTAGAGCTCGTCTAACTTGTCCCTGTCAGCTGCTGCATGAATCCGTAGCACCTCTGGTGGTAAGCTCCGAGCTGATTGATAAGTACTGAACAGAATACGTTAGACTTGGCTTTATCATTGAATTGACAGTTAATGGATTGTGTGGCTGTATCCCCATTAATCATTACCGGGAGTGCAAGTAATGAGAGCTCTGCATGGAGCGGCAAGTGATTAGACAGAGGCGTTTAGTTCCCACAAACACTCTAGTCTTTAAATTGGAACGTTGCAGGTGTACAGTTCATTTTTTGTTTAATAGAGCTTACATAACAACTATTGTAGCAGACGGTGCAATATCATGCCTATTTGTTATTGCCTGGTAATTATTCAGTGGAGCAGCCAATTAATTGTGAATATTAGTGTACGTTAATAGTCTTGGGATGTACTTTGTACATTCGTCGCAGGGCGAAAAAGGGACCTGCCTGAATGGATCCTGCCTACACTTCAAAGTATATTACGTGCCGGCCAAGAGCTACGATTACCGTGGCATACTTGCCTACTCAGGTTATTTTCCAAAATATTCTGCATAGCTGGTTTAAATCGACGGAAATCTCTCACCGTTGTTGGGCTGCTCTCAAATGATTTAATGAATCATCGATTTCAAATACTCTCTCATATCCATGCACCCTAAAACACCTCAGGAAGTGTATTAGTTTCCAGTTTTTTTGTATTGTGCCATTTGGGCAAAATTAGCGACAAAAAAAATAGTACTTGGCATAGTTACATTGCACAATTAGGTTGTTCCTTAGTCTTTGGTCTAAACATTATTGCTCAGTGATAGCTCGTAACATCGACAAGATACAATTGAAAAGGTCCACGTTTCGGTTGTAGAGTAACCATTCGATTATGGTTACTCTCCAACCGAAAATACAAATTCGACTCCTCCCACGTAAAATTAAACTTTGTTGATACATTTCTTATAAATATATCTGGACAAAGCTTTGTAATGTAATGTAATGTAAGCTTTGTAATGTAATGTAAGCTTTGTAATGTAATGTAAGCTTTGTAATGTAATGTAAGCTTTGTAATGTAATGTAAGCTTTGTAATGAAGAATATCAATTAGGTTTTCGGCGAGTTAAAATAAGAAGGGGAAAAGATCTCTGTTCTTTTTCTTAATCTTCAATCATTAAGTAATTTTCTTTCGCTAGTGCACATACATTCATATTTCATGCTGCAATTTGAATGGTAGAGGAACACACCTCTACCAGCATGGTGATTCCTGCTCTGAAGTCCTTGGCCGCCATAGGGTCGGTGACGTTGTATTTGACGAAGTAGTGCAGAACGGACCCGATCACTACGATAGTGGGTGTCCGCCTCTGAAACGGGTCATCAGTGGATGTAAGTAGCTTATCTAGAAGAAGTCAACATAATGGGGCTACCCACGATTCAATAGTCTCGATAATTAGGTCGCAGTGGCGATTCCCAAAATTCTTTAAACACCGCTTGTCTTTCAAGCTGCAGTTTACGAATAAGTAACCTAAACCTAATGATTCAGTTGACTGTGTTCTCGGCCTCATTCTTACATTTTCTGCGCTAAGTGGGCTCACATAATGACTGTATCGTGGATTTTCCTAGCCCATGCTCCAACACATGCAATAATCACGTGTTGGCACATAGGTTCATTGTTGATTTCTGTCATTTCAAGATTTTGCGTTGAAATCAACTTACATAAGTTAAACTATTCTGAACATCATGCTGTAATTCAT
>SDVV010017861.1:0-13891 GCA_016164225.1 Gammarus roeselii
ATATATAAATATTTAAATATATATATATAAATATATATATATATATATATTTATATAAAAATATATATATTTATTAAATGTCAGGCCAGTTGCGAGTTATCCTCTTTATTCCACACGTTTATTATTTCTTATTTACAAATCGTAGACCTTTGAAAATCAATATCATATGAATCGTGCCGTACGTCAGTTGGCATCGTAGTTTAAGTACAGCCTCCATATCTTTCTCGACAACTTTTACATAGTAGCATAGTAGTAGAAGTTGGCCTGGAACGGGCCGAAGAGTTCATTTTAGCAGTACTCCAAAATTGAATTTGCAGTACAACTGGCCCAGCCTTGATGAAATGCCTATCATTCGTGGGCTGCCGGATGCTGAAGGCTTCAATGGAGGTTGTTGCCACCTTGGCGGCAATAGTTCTGACGTCACAGTTTTTTAAGAAGGGGATGGATTAGTCTATCAGTGTTTGTCCAGGCGGTTTTTAAAGGTTAACCTCATCATGTGGCAGGCGGTTCCAAATTTTTGGTATCTTGATTAGGGAGAAATTTTAGGCCAGTGATGCTCTGAATGGCTTTAGCTGCATTTTTTGCCCATTATTTCTGTTCCTTGGATTCTTGGATTATAATCTCGGGTGAAGAGGCCTTCATTTATGTTTAATATAAATGGCCGATGTTGCGTCCCTCTACCGTCAACAGAACTGCTTTTTAAAAATCCCGCCTAATTAATTTTAAGACATACGACTGACACAAAATATATAATGTTGTTAGATGGTTTCACTGGAATGAGCATTGTTAGTTTCGAGTTTATGCTCTGTTTGTCTAGTAAATTTCCATTATTATAATTAAAAAATTATTTATCAATACATATGTCATGTCATTTTCCTTAGAATGAGCCTATTATTCATATTCTGTTAGCTATTTCTACCCATGTTTTGAACATAGTATGATGAAATTTATGTTTTTATTCCTCTAACGCGACTTTCCCAAAGTAATACAAAGCCTTAGCATTATTTACAGGCGGCCAAAGCTGTTGTTGCCCCCGTGAAAGACGTCGGTCTTGGTGTGATAAGTTCAGGTCTTAAAAAGTACCTCCGCCAAGACCAACAAAGATTGAAGGCAGAGCTTGTCAGCTGAACAGATTCAAGCTTGCTTTATTTATACCTTGTTACGAGATTTATTCGACGAGAAAAAATACGTAAATAGTTATAACAGAAACGGCAAAAGCACTCAATTGAAACGGCGTATGATTAACATTAGATAATGTAACACGATGGCCTATGATTGACAATGCATAATGTAACACGACGGTGTGGGATTAACATTGGGTTATGCAACCCGACTGCATAGGATTAACATTGGATGACGGATTACTATGGCGTAGGATTAACACTGGAAGTCGAAACACGGTGGCACCAGTTCGGTGCCACACCAGACTTCCATTGGGAGCTGAAGGTTGAAGGTTCGAGCCCATCTGACCCTAAGTGAGACATTCTAGCAGGTCTTTTAATTAGTTAAAGGCCAGCCCATAAGCACCGTGGGTAAAATTAAGGCTATCAGGTGGCAGCTACGCTGTAACCCGCTATATGAGCGAAAAATTTCAACCCTGAACAAGTAAATATGAATAACATTGGATGATGTAACGCAATGGCTTATGATTAACATTGCAGGATATAGCACAAGGGCATATAACTACCATTGGATGATGCTACAGATGATAAATGATCAAAACTGGATCATGTAACACGATGGTAAATGAATAACATTGGATTATATAACAAGTGTTGTGTGCACTGAAAAGTGTAATGAACTGTAGGACATTGGGTGTGTCAGCAAAGAGAGAGTTGTTTGAGGGGGTAGCTGTCCCAACTGTGCTCTACGGCACTGAGACGTGGGAAGCGAGAGCGGGAACAAGAAGAAGATTTGAAGTTCTCGGTATGAAATGTTTGAAAGAAATGGCAGGAGTGACGTTGACGCTGTTTGAATTAGAACGGGTCTGGTAAGGAAGTTGTTGACAGACTTGATTCAGTGTTCTAAGAAGGTTAAAACACATGGTGAGGATGCATGATGGGGAATTGGTGAAAAGAGGGATGAAGCAGAGGCGATTGAGTGTATAGAGAAGACAGAAGTTCGGGTGGATGGCTGACGTGAAGCCGGCTTCAGGAGGGAGAAATATCAGTCAGGAGGCTTACCGGTAGCGTTCACTGAATAGGCGTGAGTGGAAATGAATTTGAATTATTGATGAGTTTCAACACAGCCCTGATGTGCTTCCTCGCCCTTGTAGTCTCGTTGGGAGACGGGTTGGACTTGGGTGGAGAAGGAACCGGCAATTATAACGCAACAAGGGTCAGTCAGTGAAGGCTGCTGATGACACTGATCTCTGACCTCACTCCTGACACAAAGTGTGTGTTGTAGACTATTGATCAAACCCATTCCAACTGGAGGACTTAATACTGGTATGTGTGAGAGAGCATGAGAGGAGTGTGTGTGGTGCAGCTTCCCATCGACCCCCCTCCTTCTAAGGGAGTATGTGTGAGAGAGCATGAGAGGAGTGTGTGTGGTGCAGCTTCCCATCGACCACCCTCCTTCTAAGGGAGTATGTGTGAGAGAGCATGAGAGGAGTGTGTGTGGTGCAGCTTCCCATCGACCACCCTCCTTCTAAGGGATTTGGCCTTGCTTCTATGTCAGTACTAATTTAAAGGAAAGTAGATATCTCCATGTAATCGGCCACCATATGTAGTTAGGGTTGAAGCGTAATGACGCTTTGTAACAAACATATTTGCAATGTTTATATGAATCTTCCTGGATTCAAGTGATCCTCGAAGTATACTAGGGGGAAAGGTCCTTAGCAATAGGATACCGCGAAAGGTCATCATTTGATTAAACATATCAACACATTCAGTTGTCACGATGTTGGCCGTTGCACTGTAAAACACTCACCATTAAACATATCAACACCTTCAGTGGTCACGATGTCGTCCGTTGCACTGTAAAACACACCATTAAGCATATCAACACCTTCAGTCGCCACGATGTCGGCCGTTGCACTGTAAAACACTCACCATTAAACATATCAACACATTCAGTTGTCACGATGTCGGCCGTTGCACTGTACAACACTCACCATTAAACATATCAACACCTTCAGTGACCACGATGTCGGCCGTTGCACTGTAAAACACTCACCATTGAATTAAACCATGACATATTAGCTGACGTATTTTACTTATGAAATATTTACTATTGAAATTCTTAAATTAAAAATATCCACTAACAAGTCGATCGCATCTCTGACCAAATGTTTTTCTCTGATATATTAGTCCTGATCGTCTTGAACCTCAATAACAGAGCTCCGGACCTGCAGTGTGCCAAGCTAGAATCGGTAAAAGATGCGCAATTAGTCAGTACATAAATTACATTTCTGAGTAAATAATTATTCCCTAATTGGAAAGCTTTTTCGTCGAATTGCAGAAATATTTCTAGTTGTATGTCATTTGCAATCACAAACAACGCATTCGATGAAGAAAGTGTAAATGTGTATGCATGGCAGTTAGAAGTATTATGACTGGCATAAGGCCATTTATGAGATGAATTTCGAACAATGATGGGCAGACAACTGCAGTCAATTTGAGCAGATCAACGAATTCAAGCCTTTGTCTGCGGGCCCAATTAGGATGCTATCTTTGTAATGTATTCAAGACCTGAAGAATCTTATTGCGAATGAGTCTTGTGTAGCGAAGATGGATTACTATCCAAGTAAATGGAAACGGAAATGACTAGTTTGAACAAATTTGACATGATTCTCTCTGTAGTCCACTTGAATCAACCACCTCACACATGTGAGCCATAATAATTTTGTTCTACCATTTAAAAGATATCTTGCATAAAGTTGTCCATGTTCATAAAGCAACCATTACTCAACCTGTCGCTCAATTCCATTACAAAATTTACCTAATCCTATCTTATCCTTTCAATTATTTTTTGTGGATTTTGTGTCGACCAATTATCTTAATTGATTGTTATTGAAGTCACATAACTTGACTTCCCCTTTACTGCGCAACATGATACAGCAAAACGAGTCATCAATTTCAAGTGTAGGCTTGCTGACAACACTGCAGTCAGGGGTAGCAAAATATACTGTGATGTTTACACATTAATCGGAAAGATTCACAACCTTTAAAGCTGATAACCAATGAAGGAGCATTAACAAGCCAGCCAGAATAAACAAGCGCAGGTGCTGTTACTTGTTCAGAACCCTCGAATAGCAAATAAATGAAAAGGAAGAACGTCCGTTTACCAAGCCAGTCTTGACATTAGGGACGGTGTTTGGCAACCAAGGAATAACCATTTGTACCAAGTACACATAAAAATAAAACTTATTTGATGCAAGTTGACAAGTAACATTTTACAGTATCGATTTTTTTTATTTGTCATTCGCAAATAAAGAACATTTAACTTGACATTAGGAATATCGTTTGGCCTAACATGATTCCGTCCTGCACTAATAAGTATTATTTATACAATTGCAACATCGTCTCACAATACGTTAAAAAAATGTATTCCCTGTAGAATCAGTATTTTTTTTTTTTTTTCGATTTTAAAATTGCAAACAGTATAAGTAACCGATGCGAACATTTTGGTGCGATTGTACACTCAAGTAAGAAGTGGGTAAAATTCACACCGACTAAATCACGCGAAATGAGACATTATTGATTGATTGCTTATAGCGATAGTTTAACAATGTATTAGGCTGTTAGGGCCAAAAATAGCCATCGAAATATTATCGTTCGTAACCTACTGGCATCCAACACGTACGCGTTGGAATTATGTAGGACAATATAGTCGTATTCTGGTCTGGTGCCGTGCGCACTCGTTACGAATCGAATCAATCTATGTTACATTTTGGCCATAGCTCTTCAGGATGATCAGCCTTTGTCAATCAAATGTATGAGCTACGCTGAACGTACAACCAATCATATGTACGGAAAAGGAGAAGGAGTAGTTCAATTTATGACGTTAAGAAACGTCCAACAAATTCATGCACAAAGCTGAGGACCGTCTGAAAATCACATTTACAAAAATTAGAATCAGCCAACGACCGCGAGTAAGCGAACAACTATTGTCTCAATAATCTGTTCTTTGTACAGTAATAGAGGAAAGTGATCGATCAAATCGAACTGATGAATGAACAGTATACAATAACTACGGGGACCATTGCAAATGAGGTTATATTTTTCTCCGCTGACAAAATTTAGCTTCTGATGAACCATGTGGCAAAAATGTTTACTTCGATGCGAGGACGCCGTTAGAACTCTTCAACAGCCTGCCCTGTAACAATGTTCCATGAAACATAAACATCAACAATCTTTTTCGGATTGGGGAAGAATATTTTTTCATTGGTTTAAACTTCCAATGTCATTTTTAAAACTAGTTATACAATGTAAGGTAAGGTGTATCATAACACATTTTCCTCCTATCGTGTGATGTGCAGAAGGATGACATTTGGACCACCCACACGCCTCGGAACGAGCTTGCCCAGTGACAGTCGCTGGTAACTGCTGTGACGATTCCAATCATGTGGTTCTCGAGCTACGCGATATCGTTGTGCTACCCTGGTGACCATGAACGCAATTTGTTGCCTTAAATTGTGGTAAATGTTATAAAGCTCAACAATGATCTTGTCATTTGTTCATTATTACCCACGGTGTACAAAAAATATATAGTATATAAAGAATTGCGATTACGATAAAGTGCGTTGGATAATACACTTTCAAAAACACATAAGTTCAGCTGTCAGAAAGATCAGCAATTCGAAAATCCGGGGATTTTTTATTTTTTGCGTTCTAGTAAAATTAAATCCAGTAACAGAGCTAATGTTCTTCTTTCTTGGTAGCTGGATCGAGACGGTTGCTCAATAGTCGGTCTCGCATGCACATGACAAGATATTCCCCATAAAACGGGAACTCTTGAGATCGTAAAAGTTCGTATAGAAAATGTAGTGAGCCACAAAAGTGTTAAAACATTGGAAGGATTTAAAACTTTTCTTTATTTATTGCACCACAACGTCATGAACGATATCGTGTGGCATTCAGTAGCCGAGTATCAACCGAAACTTATTCAGTGATAAGGTCGTTAGCCGTCAATGACATACAATGACTGAAATAGACACATGTGTTGTTTCACTCGTCCGAAGTCACTGTTGATTATTTTATTATGCAAGGGTGTAAAGGCTTTTGCACATATTCCTGAGGGTTGTTATTATGCCAGCTGAGCAAATTGTTCACAAGTACTGTCCATCTGATGAGAGGGAGCACAGAGCTGTGTCTTTAACACCACCTTCTGAAATCATTTTGAACAGGAGGACAGTGGCTTTTGGTTCGTCTGCACATATTTATAAAATTTTGTCTCCCTCCTCCCTCTTGGTGAGTGCTCCACTCCCTTTGATAATTTTAGAAATGTCTCTGCTAACAAATGATGTTAGGGGAGGAAATACCGGCCGCTGGTTCGCCTCAAACAGGGTGACTGTATTCCACTTTAAACCATTGCCTATGAGAATAAATTGAGATGATTATGAAAAATCTTCAGTCCTTAACCATGACTGGATCTCGCGTGGCAAGAAAAAAAGCTCAGTACGTCATGCACTCGGCCATCCAACACAACAAAAGTTATGTTAAGTCAATCGTGTGCATTTTATTGTGTAGGTTAGACGAACAATCCTCTGCAATCACCGTATTATTGCACAATAGCAGTGCCATTGGGGTTTAATTATCACAAACAAAAATGTTTGATGATCACATAACCAGTTTCCAATTTTCCGATGTTTCGAGGTCCATTCACAGGCCGAATAAAAAATTCAAGTTATTATACAACCTTGTCTTTCAGAAATTCAGTCGTTGTCAGTGGCTCCTTATGACAACATCTTATAAAAGCGTGATGTTAGCATTCAAAGGTTTGGCCTTCCGATAAGGTTTGCCTTCGGCCATACAAAGCAACGAGACCCTAAACTTCACCCGCCATCAACCATCCCTCCCAAATACGGTGAGCGGACCCAGCAAATAACGGCCCGAGAAAGCTCTGCTGTAATAAATCACAGCCCTCAGGAGAGAATAAAATCCTCCCATTTTGAAATAGTGAGTTTGGTAAGTATGTGGATACTTTAAGGCCCTGAGACATAAGCAGGGATCTTTCTCTCGCTGATAAATGGGAGCGCCCTCTTGCATTAACAAGTTGTGCCAAGTGCTACTTGTTAACGCAACTGCAGGGGGATGACGCGAGGGGATGAATTTATGCCAGGATTTGTCAATTTAATTATCCCTCCCAAATACATTTAAAAGAAATTAGGGCAAAACTTATATTTTATTTTATTCTGACAAAAGACAGAGTTTTTGAAGAGTGCAATCATTTCAAAATGTGATTTTCGAGTTCAGTTTAACATAGAGTTGTAGCAGAAGATATCTTCGAAATCATATTGATAAAAAAAATTATTACGTGGGACGATGTGAGAATAGTGGGACAATGTGAAAATACATTTATCAGAAATTAGGGCAAAACTAATATTTTATTTTTATTTTATTCTGACAAAAGACAGAGTTTTTGAAGAGTGCACTCATTTTAATATGTGATTGTTGAGTTAAGTTTAACATAGAGTTGTAGCAGAAGATATCTTTGAACTCAAATTGATAAAAAAAATCTGTACGTGATTGTCCGTGTATTGATTGATAGTTAGAAATTTTTCTAATCACATGTTTGCAATCATGATTGTTTATTTAATATACTTAGGAATTGCTCATTTAAAGCAGCAAGATAGTAATTTATGACGAATTATTCAGTTCCAGCAATATTGGCGAAATAAATAGAAAAAACACTTATCGTTGAGCAAACTATCAAATATTTAACTTACGGAGCATATTTATAATCTTAGTCTTGATATTACACGAGCAAAAAAAAAATCCCTGATATCATTGCTGTCTTGCTTTAAGCGCTGACAGTCAATCCAATATTGACTGATTGTCTCACTGTTTGTAGTGCATCGTAACATGTTGAGACGCTTGTCTATCCACGGCATGTGTCGCCGTTCAGAAAGCACCCATCGCTCAACCGAATGCGGGTGCAATTTCATACACATAAAGTGAACACTTTAGCCTTTTATGAACGGATTCCGCTCTAGTGATATAATTGCCTGAATGTTCATTCCACAAGGGTGTTTCTCACGATTTTTTATTTATCCCCAAATTCATTTTTCTTCCATTCGCGGAATTTAGTCTGCACATTAATAAATGAAAAAAACATCCATTCCAACAAAATTTTCCAAGCTGCATTTATGCCTAATTATATTATCACAGCAGAGGCGGAAATCTGTTGAAAGCGGTGCAGAGTTGCTATGTTGGCAGCCGAGCATATGTCAGAGTGGAAAGCGAATTGAGTGATTGGTTCAAAGTGAAAGTGGGTCTGAGACAAGGCTGCGTAATGTTTCATTGGCTGTTCACTCTCTACATGGATGGAGTGGTCAGGGAGGTGAATGCGAGTGTGTTGGGTCGTGGATTGGAGCGCTTGGGAACGAATGAGCGGAGTTGGCAGTTGAGGCAGTCGCTGCTTGCGGATGATACGGCGCTGGTGGCGGATTCAGAGGCAAGCTATGTAGGCTGGTGTCTGAGTTTGGTAGAGTATGTGAGAGGATGAAGCTTCGAGTGAATGTGGGTAAAAGTGATTTAATGAGATGCTCGAGGACCGTTGATGCGAGAAAAATATGTGTCCTATTAAATGGAGAATTGTTAAAGAAAGTTCAGTGTTTTAAGTATCTGGGCTCACATGTTTAGAAGTGTTTACAAGTGTAGGAAGACATAAACAGGTCTATTGGCCCAAACTAGGTTGCTTTTTGATAGGAAGATAGCAAGTTCTGGAATAGAACGTCTAAGAGAGCTTCATGTGCCATTTCTGTGATTAGAACATCAAGAAAGAGAACGGTTTAGCTGTATATCAGCAATTTATGTAGAACTTATCGAGTCGAGACTTAAACGTTTCGATTGTACTGCTGTTTACAACCTCCGCTGGAAGTTTGTTCCATTCTTCGACAACTCTATACGTGAAGAAATTGCGCGTGATGTCAAGTGAGAAAAGTTTCTCAACGATTTTTTATTCATTGTTCCAAGTCACTCCTTTCTTATCTATAGTGAAAGGACTCGCTCGGCCGACGCTTTCATTACCCTTTATAATCTTCCAAATTTCAATCATGTCGCTAATGACTCAACGTTTCTTTAGCGAATAAAGATTGAGTTCACGTAGCCTGTCTGCATACGATTTGTTCCGCAGCGAAGGGATGAATTTGGTACCTCCGCGTTGAACCTTCTCTAATTTAACAACGTCTTGTCTAAGATACGGAAACCAAAATTGAACGGAATACTCGAGTTGCGGTCTAAAAAATGTCTTGTATAACTTGACCATACTGTCTTTGTTTTTTTACGAGATAGTGCAGGATATCATACTTAGCATTTTGTGGCCTTTCTTTTCCGGCATCGTAACATTGCTTGCTACTTTTTAAGTTGTTACTAATGATGACACCTAAATCTCTCTCTCTTCGGTGACATGAATTAGTTTCTTTCCGGACATTGAATATTCGGTTTCGAGGTTATGAGGACCTATGTGCATAACTTTATATTTGTCTACATGTAATTTAATTTGCCACTTTTCTAACCAATAAACAATTTTTTTTAAGTCTAGTTGGATCTGCTGACAATCTGTCCAGTTTGCACTCTTCCTCCTATCTTAGTGTCGTCTGCAAATTTGCTAATGCTTGAGAATACGTTGCTATCGAGATCGTTAATGAATATTGCAAAGAGAGCTGGACCTAACACGGGTCCTTGAGGCACTTCGCTTGTGATATTACCCCAGTGGGAGGAAGCTCCGTTAAGTACAACTCGCTGCCATCTGTCCGAAAGTCAGCATTTTATCCAGTTAGTAAGTTCGCCTCGAATACCGATGTTGTGCAATTTACTAACTAAGCGCCAGGGAGGGCCTTTATGAAGAGCTTTTCAAAGTCAAGGTAAATGATATCGATTGGAGATTTTGTGTCGTGGATATCTATTATATTCTTGAAAAAAGTAACAGGTTCATAAGACAAGATCGGTTTTGTCTAAAACCATGCTGAGAGTCCCCAATCAGTTTGTTTGATTTTCGAAATTCTGTAATTTTATCCGTTATCAAACTTTCCACAAATTTGCCGATCACTGAGGTGAGACTAATTGGACGGTAACTGCCGGGACTTTTTTTGTCCCCATTTTCAAAAATTGGGGTAACATTGGCGTATTTTCCATTTGGAGGGGCAGGTGCCATTTGTGAGAGATTGGGAGAAAATGTTTGATTAATGTTCGGCGATTTCGTTTCTAGTCTCTTTCAGAATTCTGGAATGAACTTGGTCTGGACCTGGAAATTTTGTTTTTTCAGTTTATCTATATATTTAATAACTTCGGCGAAGAAAAAATTCAATGTGCTGAGGGCTTCAATTCGTTTTTCCGCAATGACATCCTCAGGATTAGGATTATCCTGATTGTCTGACGTAAAACCGAACAAAAGTATTCATCAAATAGGACACTCATTTTAGTGTCGTCCGTTTCTAGCTCACCAACATTGTTCTCGGGAGGACCAATTAAAGATCTGGACCCTCTTTAGATCTCTTCTACAGATTTGAATTCTTTTTTTGCTATGTCGTCATGTGGATGTTTCCGTTTTATCGAGTATTTTGCTTTCTTTCGTGACTGAAGACTCCGCAATTCTCCTTTCCAGTACTTAGGCTGATTGACTGCCGTTCGCCGGTTTTTGCACGGGATAAGCTCATATTCGATATTTTTAAGTGCAGTCAAGAAATTATCAAGTGATTGATTGACATCTTGTCCAAGGGTTATATCTGCTGACGCCATTGGCTCTCTTGAGCCATCAAAATTGGCTGATCTAAAGTTAGTGACTTTTTCGCAGTTTGTTGACGTTTCCAACTCGAGATCTATCAAAAACCTTTCAGAGTTGTGGTCGCTGGTTCCCAGTGGTTCGCCCACTTCGACGTTCTCTTGCACAAAATAGAAGATCAAAAATATTGCTACCTCATGTAGGTGTCTTCACCATTTGGGTCATGAAGCCTCAAGCACGCTCAGAAGGAATGTGGAGAAGACTGAACTAGTGGAAACTAATGAAGGAGGGGTGGAAATTGCTGGATGCACTGAAGAGTGTAATGAGCTGCAAGACGTTGGAGATGGAAACAAAGAGATGGCTGTACGAGGGTGTCGTTGTCCCAACTGTGCTATACGGAGCTTTTTGAGATGAAATGTTTGAGGAGCATGGTTGGAGTGTCGCTGAGAGACAGGTTCACTAACGACGTGGTTCGAATCAGAACGGGGACGGTGATGAAGTTGGAGGACCGAGTGGATTCGCGTGTTCTGAGATGGTTCGGGCACATGGTGAGGATGGATGAAGGGAGATGAGTAAAAAAGGTGATGAAGACGGAGGCGAGTGGTCGCAGGACTAAAGGTAGGGCAAAAAAAAGTTTGGGTGGCTGGATGGTGTGAAGCAGGCGTTAGGAAGGAGAGACTTGAAAGTGGAAGTTACGAAAGAGTGTGCAATGAACAGGCCTGAGTGGAGGATAGTTGTGAATGGTTGATTTTTGACGCTGCTGTGATATGCTTTCCCGCCCTTGGCATCAACTTGTCGGGATAGTCCCGGGTGATGAGGGGGCCGGCCATCATGATGCGGCGGGGGTAAACTAGTGAAAACTGTCGGGCCTTGCTGCTGACAACGGATCCTTGGACCACACTCGTGACCCAGAGTGTTTGTTGCGGGGGTACCGGGGGTACCTTTAGCGCAAAAAGGCTAAGTTGTGCGAGTGGGAACATATGAGGTGCGCCTTGCCGTCGGCCACCCCTTTTCTGGGGGATTCGGCCTATTGTCTGAATCTGTATCAGTATGTTATTATCAATTCCAGAAGAAAATTTTGCGCCTAGCAGGCGTAGATGTTGGATAGCCATAGAGCTCTTTAAGCACACACTTCGTATGTTTTTTTCGCGATATAGTTATTTGTTTCTAATGAACACTTGATAGCGCTGATGCCAACGCCCGAGCAGCATTCAGTAACTCGTGCAATGTATTACTGAATTGGTGTATTCTAGAATGGGAACAATCATTAACAGCTCTGGGCCATCATAAATAATATATTATAGATCTTTGAGAGTTATCTTCGTGTTCTTAAATCTTATATTCAGTATGAGCCTCAAATTGCACTTTGAAAACATTTCTGATCCATTTCGAGAGATGTAAAAAATTACGCAAAAACTAGTTCGTTCACGATTGAGACATTGTTTGGCCTGAAACTTTTCACCTGGCTTCATCGTGAAGTGATTAATATTTTCAGATATTTTTTTGTATTTTACGTTTTCAAATATTTTTGGAACAATTATAAGAAAATCCCAAGAGATATTTGAATACACAGAGATCAACATCTAATGATCCTCTATAACATTATTTCCAGGTGTTTGGAAGGCCTCTAACTAGTAGCAGGTCAGGCAGATAACTGTCAGCTGTTGTTGCAGTATATTGACAACGACATTAGGAGAAACAGGACTCGATGTATAAAAGAAATAGTGACGCAATCTAATAAATAACTGTTACCTATTCATTATTTCAAAATCGCATTTATACAGACATTTGCACAAATATAAATATATATCTCAAGCGCTACACTCTCACAATTATTAGGTCAAGGTGGCATAAAAGTGAGTCCAGCAGCACAAGGAGGTCGAGGCCTCGAAATGCGGCGCACGTGCCCTAGACAGAACTTAGTTCAGTGCAGCTGGCGGCTACAACAGAGTCATAGCTGTGAGAGCAGGCTACGACGGTTGAGTCGTGTCTGCTAGAGCGGACTACGACAGCTGAGCGGCAGCTGTAAGAGCGGCATACGACAGCTGAGCGACAGTTGTATGAGTGGGCTACGACGGTTGAGCTACAACTGTATGAGTGGGATAGGAAAGCTGAGCGACGGCTGAAGGAGTGGGCTACGACAGCTGAGTGACAGGTGCAAGAGCGGGCTTTGACAGCTGTTTGAAAGTCGTAAGAACCGGCACCGACAGCTGACCTACAACTGTATGAGCAGGCTACGAAAGCTGAGCGACGTTTGTAAATGCGTGCTCTGATAGCTGAGGTACAGCTGCAACAGCTGGCTACGAATTATGAGCGACAGCAGCAACAGAATGTTCTGAGAGCTGCAACCGCTAGCTGTAACATATACAACTGTTGACAACTACAACCGCAATGACTAACTGCTACAGCTGTCTGCGACAACTGCAATTGCTGGCTGCTACAGCTGTCTACGACAGCTGCAACGACTGACTGCAACAGCTGTCTGCGATAACTGCATCTGCTGGCTGCTACAGCTGTCTGCGACAACTGCACCTGCTGGTTGCTACAGCTGTCTGCGACAACTGCAACTACTGTCTGTTAACGCTGCCTGCTACAACTTAGAACCGTCCCGCTGACGCTACTATTAGTATGCACTGGTTACAAAACCAATGTTCTTGCAATATATTAGTAACAAGATTCACTTGTTACAAGATCGCGTACTGGTTACAAGACCAATGTACTTGCATGCACTGGTTACAAGACCAATGTACTTGCATGCACTGGTTACAAGACCAATGTACTTGCACGCAATGGTTACAAGACCAATATACTTGCATGTACTGGTTACGAAACCAATGTGCTTGCATGCACTGGTTACAAGACCAATGTACTTGCACGCAATGGTTACAAGACCAGTGTACTTGCATGCACTGGTTACAAGACCAATGTACTTGCATGCACTGGTTACAAGACCAATGTACTTGCATGCACTGGTTACAAGACCAATGTACTTGCACGCAATGGT
>SDVV010017862.1:0-13890 GCA_016164225.1 Gammarus roeselii
TATGCATGTATGCATGTATGCATGTATGCATGTATGCATGTATGCATGTATGCATGTATGCATGTATGCATGTATGCATGTATGCATGCATGCATGTACGCATGTACGTACGTACGTACGTACGCACGCACGCACGCACGCGCGCACGCACGCACGCACGCACGCATGCACGTACGTACGTACGTACGTACGTACGTACGTACGTACGTACGCACGCACGCACGCACGTACGTACGTACGTACGTATGTATGCATGTATGTATGTATGTATGTATGTATGTATGTATGTATGTATGTATGTATGTATGTATGTATGTATGTACGTATGCACGTGTATATGTGTGTGTACGTATGTGCATATGTATGTTCAAGCGTATGTTCGTGTACATGATAAAATTCAAAATTCAGTACAATTTTGGAATTCAAAACTCAATAAAATTTTAAATTTTCTCGACGCCCGGACAAAGCTAAGTCCCTCTATTGAAGTAATAACTTGACTACTAGAAAAAGGTCCGGTCATCGGAAAAAAATGCAATTTTATTGAATTTTGAATTTTAAAATTGAATTGATTTTTTTTTTTCAATTCATATACACGTACATACGCTTGAACATACACATGCACATACGTACACCCCCTAATCCCCGTACATACATACATACAAACACAGATGATAACCAAGGCGAGCGATGAAGGCCTAATGTTTTGCAAAAAAAAGGTCTGCAATCGCATTATAAGAGCTAGTTGCATGCCGAGATTGGAGTCAGTAATACGTTGAGTGCAAGTGAAGCAGGACAGCTCATCCTCAAATAGACATGAATGAATATTCACGTGGCAAAATTAATTTACGTGTTTTGGAAGAAGAAATCTCCGAAGATGATATGAGTCGGATCCAACATATATTGAAAAGTGTTGTAAATAACAGTAATCTCAGGGTAGGTAAAACAAGAATCAGAAGAGTAGGAGATAACATTCATAAATGGATGAAGGAAAAAGGAAGTCGGCTTTGGGTAACTAATGTCGACGGGTTCCAGTCGTACGTAACAAAGTTCAAGGGAAACTAGAGAGCAAATCTCGAAATGTATGAGATCCAAGGGGAAAATCATCATGACTAATAAAGCTGAGGGAGTGGGAAACGGATTCTATCACTGAACCAAATAAAATCTGGAACGTATGCAGCAATTCCTCAATGATGAAGATCAGAATGACTTTGAATTGGAGAAGTTTCGAATAATTGAGGTTCAAGAATAAGAAGCATTACATTTGTGGACTCAAGGGAACGGAACAGCCTTCGGTATTCGCATCAACGATATGCTGGTGTATATGAAGGATTTTGAGAGGAAACTGAAACATCGTGATGATTGGTATGGTTGGATGTACGAACCACGCTGTTACAAATCAAAAGAAATGAGATAGAAAGTATTGTTGAATCCAGCAAGATCTGTAGTTAATACTGATAAATACTGATAAAACTATGTAAATCCTAAATCAATTGTCTCTAATATCCTAAAACTCTGAGGTTAAGCGATGAATAACAATCATCGTGTCAGTCGAAGGTAACATCGAATTGACGAAGTCAGTAGAAGAATATGTTTCACGCATTGCCCTAATATTATCTTGGGGTAAATGCTATATCTGTGTGACAGAATGGTGTATATAAATCAGAGTCCGATCAGATCTTGCTCAGTAAAGATTGTGATTCTGCTGTGGAAGGATGGGTTATAGCTTGAGTCGCCGTTTGTTCGAAAGTAATGGAGTGATGGGGGTCAGTAAACTTTACCAGGAAGAAATAAAATTGAATAAACATAAATCCACAAGTCATGTATGGCGACATCTGAAACGAAGTCATCGTGAAGAGCATGAAAATTATACGAAAGAAAAGGCAAATCAACTGTGCAAGTCGCCAAAGGATGTAGTGCCAGGAGTTATCTAAGGAAAACAAGAAAACATGGTGTGAGATCGTGTGCCCATTTGTATGATAATGGAAACCAATATGAATCACTTGTAACATTCAATCTATTTAAGATTGAAAATCTGTCTCTCCCTGCTAACTTATATGAGTCGAGAGTGACCACGAAGTAAGAAGAATTAAGTGAAAGTTTTATAAAAGACAGTGAGGAGGGGATCATATGTATATAACAATGACTGAATACCATAAATAAGGTCAGGTTAGGTTAGGTTAGGTTTTTGATGGGTGTGAATAACCTGTAGAAGTGATTTAGAATTGTATCAAATCCAAATCACGAATTAAATAAAAAATAGCTATGATATACAAACAACGATGAAATTACCTATGAAATAGTGGATAAAATTTGCTAGATCAAACTTGGAAGTGTGAATCAAAACTGCAAGAGATAGATCGAATATGAAATACTTCTAACAGTCAAACCATATAAGATTGAAATCCTGTCCTCTATGCTAACTAATATGGACCGAGAATGACCATGAAATAGAAAGAATTAGGAGTAAGTTTTATAAAGAACCGTGTGAAGGGTTCATATGCATACATCAATAACTGCATACCGTACATAAGTTAGGTTAGGTACCGTACATTAGGTCAGGTTAGGTTAGGTTAAGTTAGGTTTTTGATGGGTGCGAATAACATGTAAAAGTGATTTACACTTGTAGCAAATCATAATCAAACAAGTGGAAATATTCGTTACGCATTGTCGATAGCAATGACTGAATACCGTACATAAGTTAGGTTAGGTTAGGAAAGGATGTTTAGTTCTTTCAACATAACATACCGTGGAGCTGATCCACCTTAAATATCTTGTAACATAAGCAAGGAATATTGTTCTAATGAAAAGATGTTACAGATGTTAACCAATCCTGTATATGCATACAAAAATGTGTGTGTGTGTGTGTATGTCTACATTATGCCGACACCAACCGTGAATACGCTTACATTAGACCAGCATGTGCCGACATCAACCGTGAATAAGCCTACACTATACCAGCATATGCCGGCATATGTCGCCATATACCGGTATCAACCGTGTATACGCCATACATTATATAGGCATATGCCGGCATATGTCGGTATTAACCGTGTATGTTCATGTTAACGTAGATATAAAAATTGGAATCAGATTTATTCTCAATTAGTTACCGGTCTGCTTTTGTTGTAGAAGGATATCGTCAAGCTTGATATGGAAGTATATCACCAGAAAGGATAATGCGGGTGTATGTGTTATTCGCAGTCTGGAGATAAAATTAGGCAAATCAAAATCGACGTTCCGGTATTGGCAACATCTCAAAGGTCAGCATTATCTTGAATATGATAATCTTACAAATGGACGAGAAAATACCAGATCTATAGACGAAAAGAGCGTATTGATAGAGCATAAGAAACCAGACCTGAGTTTCCAATACAATGAGATAGACAGTATTCAACAGGGTGTGAGCAGTGAAGAAAGTGCTATGCCACTAACAACCAAACGTAGGACGAATACAGATTGGGTGAAATGAGGGGAGTACACCCAAACCTTAGACGAAATGGAATATAATGATAATAGTGGAAAAACGTGGGATACTTTAAGTGTAATGGATACCAGTGACAGTGATATTGAAACGTGTGATAGTGATACCGAGGAGGTATCATGTTAAGAAACACCTGTTAAAGTTGAAGGAAACCGAATTATCAAATGGGGTAATGAGAGGGTATCAAGTTTAAGAAGTGTAAAATTATACAATAAAATCAAATGTATATGTGATTTTATTTCAAAATTGTTGGAAATGAATCATGAAGAGAAGGAATCGTGTCTCAAACATTTGAGTGCTAGGAGAATTAAGTATATTTAGGATATCTTCAGGAATGTAGTGAATGGGAATGTTGGCAACAGTAACAAAAACCCTGAAGCGATTCGATGTCATAAACTTGCAGGCATAATAAAAAAATTAGCGTCGAGAAAAAGCTTGCAGAAGACTAAAAACTAAGTTTTGGTTAAAAGGTTCCTTCTCCCAAAGGTAACTGTCTATCTAAAATGTGTACTAAGGGCAGCACTCTAGAACCCAATAGATCAGAGAAAAAAAGACAGATGATGAATCCTACAACGGTTTAACGAGCCGACAGCTTCAGGTGAGAAATAATGCATATCATAGATAAAGAACCCATCGAGTGGGTCTGATGCCAAGGATCAAGATAACACAAAGAGGGAGGTCGAAGTCAGTACTCATGTTTCGCCAAGATGCTCACGTCGAATTTCCAAGTGTTTAGTTATGTTTTCGTATAAAATGATGAACCCATATAATTCCCTAAAATATATCAAAATCTAAAATCAATAAAGAAATATATCAGCGATAGATATTAAGCAAATTGAAATTGCACTCGGCTACCTTAGGTATCATAGATATATATCTCATCAGCTCCAAACAGAAGCTAAAGCAAGAGTCTACAGCTTCTTTTATGACACACACTGGAACCACGCTACGGTAACAACGTTTCGCTCATCTACCCGGACACAGACTTGTTGCTGATCTTGTTCAAAGGTGTGATCTACATTGAGGCGAGAAAAGCGGCAATCTCCTCTGGCTGAATACATGGACTTCCTACACATACCCCGAAAAAAATACATCACTTTTAGGATGAATCAAATGAATGATTGCTGGGACTACTGAAAAACGAAACAGCCGATGATTACCCGAGTGACATCATTTGCTTGCAACCAACGTGTTGCAGTATGTTGCTCTAGTCCGAAGCCACAAACCCTCTGCTAAGGGTATTAATTACCAGACACAAGCCAAAATCAAACATGAACAATACAGAGACATCCATAACCAGAAAAACCTAAACACTTGAAGACCATACACAACATTCACGCACAAGCATGCCAGCTTCAAACTGTAAGCACTATCAAAAAGTGCCTCAGTAAATTTAAAAACAAACGTTACTATCTCGACTCCTGCAACACTCTTGCTTATGGCCAATCGATAATTTTGAAAAAATCTATTGAAATAAACCTACCGTCACCAAAAAGAGGAAAAGATGTGTCTTGGGTGATGATAATACTCATGTAAACATGGATTTAACATGTAAGAGGCGTAAGCCGGGTGAGACCGTCTTTGACGTATGTACTCGGGTAAATGATGAAAATACGTCAACATGAACACGTTATAACCTGTAAATGTTCATAATATTTAAATATTCCTATAAAATCATGTAATAGAGTATATAAATATAATCTTAAACATGTTTGATTGTCCCCAGAAGAACGCATTTGAAAACACGTGAAAAGAACTGCAAACGTTCCTAAAATGTTAAAAATAGTATGATGTTCCTATGATCCCTGTATCTATGTCATATAATGTAAATGAAAAACCTTAACCTTGTCTCATTGTCCACAGATATATGGATTGGAACACGCGCAAGCTGCCCATCTCCAGGGCCTCATCAACATCGAAATATCCCGCTGATTCATTTGAGGTGCACAGGGTGGCAATATCATTTGACTGCTTCGGTACAGATTGAACTAACGATACTGTTAAAATCTATTAAAATCTAAATAATTCACCGTATAGTGTACTTTTATAATGCAAGACTGCTTGCGACCAAAAATCTAAATGTTGGATATTGTAGGAATGGATTAAAAATCGTAATACTTCCATTGGTAAAGATAATCTTGTTCGCCATGAGTAGATAATGGAATGATTGAATCACCCATTTATTTTCTAGCTTTTTCTATGTCCGATAACAAAAAAAACGACTGAAGGAGTCCAGACTAAAGAAAAATACATACAACGGGGACCAAGCGACTTGATTTAATCATATAATATCGATTGCGCTATAGAATACAATGTATAAACAAGGGTCATCACATATAAAGAGAAAGATGTCATAATCTACGTATTATAACGATCGAGCAAGGGTATCCTATAACTACGATAATACGAATACCATACACAACATAAGGTTTGAGAAATAAACACCATTGAAAAAACAAGCGGCCTACGAAACCTAATGAAACGATGTAAAACTATTCTATTAAAATGAATCCTACACTAATAAACATCGTATCATGTACCATACCATCATCTCTCGCAAATAAACAAATCGAAATAGCCCAATACAATTATACTTTCCGATTACAATTCGTAGTAACAGACCGTCACGACTCGTAACGAGAGGAGCACATCTCGAGATAATATCTCTGTATGTCATTGACAGATAGAGGCCTGTCATGGCACTAAACAACTCCCCCTCTCAACTCCTCCTCCCCTATCCTCCTCCCCTATCAACCTTGACGTTACCGCAGAACCTTAAGTAATTAAATTGACCACAAGAGTAATTGCCTTGACCTATAAAGTCCTAATAATTACAAAGTACGAGCTATATAGAGGCTAAGTCGGACACACAATGTCATTAGATACTTCCTAACTATTTCATTGTCCCAGGGCCGTTTGCGTGAGCCCAAAAATAAATTAAAAGGGCCACAGAGTAATTAACTGGACCTAAATTACAATATTTGAGTTATATAGGGGTTAAGTCAGACACACAATGTAATTCGATACATCCCAAACATTAAATTGTCCCAGGGCCGTTTGCGTGAGATTATAGCCACTAGTCATGGTATGTGGCAGATGACGGCTGTGGCAGATGACTTCAACAGTTCATCTGCTGCATTTTGACCAATTAATCATGAAAGGACAGCCGTGGCATTTGCCTATCATGTCTTGTCAACAATTTTTTATGATAGCTTTGAAAATTAGCTCCTATCATTCGTACCGTGTTAGTGGGATCTAGATATCGTGTTCATTGGCTCCTATCATACGTAACATGTTTGTGGGATCAGGATATCGTGTTTATGTGCTTCTATCATTCGTAACACGTTTGTGTAATTGGATATCGGGTTAATCGACTCGTTTCAATTAAAAGTGGCATCACATATGTCACTCCTCTTTTCTGCTGTATACCAGTTCACGAGTTCTATTCCGATACGTAATATCGGTTACAAAAAAGAGACCGTATTCCAAATTTCGCGTTTTGTTTACGACATCCCTGCACAGAGATTGTATGTTTTATAGTATGGATACACCGTTAGCATTTCCTCCTGACGTTTGACTGTAAACATACAATCATAAAAACTTACCTAACTACATACGATTTTATTTAAATTACTTTTAAATATAACGCGAAGATACAAATAAGGACTCTATCTTTGCAGCCGATAGTACCTATTGAGAGACGTATTGAGAAACGTATTGAGATATGTATTGATATACATATATTGGGTTACGTATATTGGGATACGTATTGAAATACGTATTGGGATACGTATTGCATAAGGTTATCCCCACTGTGTCATCGCATGACGTCTTAAATACACAAAATAATTCAATTTTGATATGAGAGCATTAATGTACTAAATTTATGTAATTGAAATTTTGATTTTAGGCATGATAAGGAAAAACATACCGTGGGCATGAACAAGAAGAAATGCAATTCCAAACATGTACGTGATGATCTATTATTAGCAGCAGCAAGAAGAAGCCCGAGACAATATTTCCAGAATCAATTCAGAACATAATATATCATGGATACTTTTTACAAATGACAGCTTCCTTACCCAGAATTTTGAAATTATCTTCATAAAGTTTAACACGCTTGACTTGAAATTTAGTGTCGTAAATCTTAAGGCGCTTGACTTGAATCTTATTTGCATGAAGTTTAACGCGCTTGACTTGAAATTTATTTTCATAAAATTGAACGCGGTTGGCTTAATATTTATTTTCATAAAGATTAAGACGCTTTACTCGAATTCAGTTTCATTGAATTCAATGTGGTTTGCTTGGAATTTATTTTCATAAAGTTTAACGCGCTTGACATGAAATATATTTTCATCAAGTTTCCCGCGTTTACTTGACTGAAATATTTCGGTTTTCTAACTCACTGTGTTATTCGATGATCGGAATTTGTTTGGAATAGAAATGAGTTGCCTAATCGTGAGATGAGATGTGCAGTCTCCCAAACAAACTAAACCGAGTGCGGATGCGTTTGCGCTGCCCAACAAGCGCAGTCTTCGACTTCTCCACACTGTCTCAAGCTTCTGAGTTTTGGAATACCGCACGAAGTTCCAGCTCGTGATGGTGTTAAGATATCTTTGGTTTCTTTGGTAATTATTGAAGCATCTCGATAATATGTGTGTTCACTCTTCGATAACAGTATACGATTGTTATAAAAAAAATGAAGAAGTTGAGATTTTTTTTACCTGATCAGAGGAGCAGTTCAAAACGTCGAGTCATTAATTATTCATTTACTCGGAGCATGAACCAATTTGAGACCAAATGTTCCACGGGATAGTTAAGTAGAAGGTAGACGTCGTCGAAAGAACTAAACCCCTCTTTCTCACGTCATAGACGGAGAAGTTAGCAGCAGATCAACTTGCCCCTTTCAACTTTTTTACTCCTTTCAACTTTCTTGCTGCTGTCTACTTTCTTGTTACTGTCTATTTTTTGCTGTTTTAAACTTTTTTGCTGGTTTCAACTATCTTGCTGCTGTCAACTTTCTTGATGCTTTCGACTGTCTTGCTGTTTCCAACCTTCTTGTTGCTTTCAACTTTCTTGCTACTCTCAACTTTATTGCTGCTTTCAACTTTCTTGCTACTCTCAACTTTATTGCTGCTTTCAACTTTCTTGCTACTCTCAACTTTATTGCTGCTTTCAACTTTCTTGCTACTCTCAACTTTATTGCTGCTTTCAACTTTCTTGCTACTCTCAACTTTATTGCTGCTTTCAACTTTCTTGCTACTCTCAACTTTATTGCTGCTTTCAACTTTCTTGCTACTCTCAACTTTATTGCTGCTTTCAACTTTCTTGCTACTCTCAACTTTATTGCTGCTTCCAACTTTCTTGTTGTTTTCCACTTTCTTGCTGCTTTCAACTTTCTTTCGGTTTTCAACTTGTTGCTTGCTGCTTTCAACTTTTTCGCTGCTCTCACTTCCTTTCTGTTTACAATTTTTTTCACGTTTTCAACATTCTCGCTGCTTTCAACTTTCTTGCTGCTTGTAACTTTCCTGCCGTTTTCAACTTTCTTGCTGTTTTCAATTTTCTTGCTGCTTTCAACTTTCTTTCTGATGTGAACTTGCTGCTTGGTGCTTTCAAGTTTGTTGCTGCTTTCAACTTTCTCGCTGCTCCCAGCTTTCCTTCTGTTTTAAACTTCCTGTCAGTTTTCAACTTTCTCGCTGCTTTCAACTTTTTTCCTGCTTTCAACTTTCTTGCTGTTTTCAACTTTCTTGCTGCTTTCAGCTTCCTTGCTGCTGTCAACTTTCTTGATGCTTCCAACTTTCTTGTTATTTCCAACTTTCTTGTTATTTCATTTTTTCTTGCAGCTTTCAACTTTCTTTCTGTTTTCAACTTGCTGATTGCTGCTTTCAATTTTCTTGCTGCTCTCAACTTTCTCGCTACTCTCAATTTTCTTCTTTTCAACTTCCTTGCTGCTTTCAACTTTCTTGCTGTTTTCAACTTTCTTGCTGCTTCCGACTTTCTTGCTGCAGTCAACTTCCTTGTTGCTTTCAACTTTCTTGGTGTTTTCAACTTGCTGCTTTCAAGTTTCTTGCTGCTCTCAACTTTCTCGCTGCTTTCATCTTCTTTTCTGTTTTCAACTTTCCTGCTACTTTCACCCTTCTCACTACTTTCAACTTTCTCACTGCTTCCAACTCTCTCGCTGCTTTCAACTCTCTCTCTGTTTTCAACTCTCTCGCTGCTTTCAACTGTCTTACTGATGTGATAGGTGCTTGGGAAAGTTGAGCACCACTGCCCCCAGCATGTCTCATATCTTCAAATACTGTGCACTCAGCACGCTCTAATAAAGTGGGAGGTGGAAGCCTTAGATCACGGAAAAGAGGCCACGTAATGTAACATTACCTACTTGCACTATTCTTGCATACCTTGGAATGCCTTTGGAGCCGATAGTAGTTCCCCAAAATGTAATCGTTCCCCCTATGGCATCGACTTTGGAATTATCTTCGCAGCATTACCCGCATTAGTATGGAACTTTTTAAAAAGTCTAATCAAGATGAGAATAAAATAATAAGCCCGTCTGAAGCTCATAACTTATAATCCTAATTCGATGCAAATAATGTTTCACATATTTTTTTTCCTCTTTGTACGAATCAGACCTTCAACCAGCGGTTCTATTATAATATTGTTTTTTCGGACCCCTCCACGGCCTATAAAGAGGAGACGTAAACCAGAGTTTTTTCCAACCAGTTCTCCTACAGGATTTTTTTTAGCGCATTCACGTTTCTTTTACGACTCTTTTATGATCGTTTCCAATATTTTCTTGGCCACAATTTCCAGCATAGAGCTGGTTCAATATCTTCCCTTTTGTAGTTTATTTGCTACTTGGTTGAGGTGTTGCGCGTTGCGAGGCAGGTTAGTGTCTTATGTGGTACCAATGGCATTGCTTTATTACTGTGTGCTATTAAACGTTAAGTTCGTTCATTCATCATTTTTTTACTTCTGTTGGGAAGCTTGTAATGAAGTATTGAATCATACAAATGTAGTTTAGATTTCAGAATCTTTGGATTATGTGAGAAACGAAGGCAGCATCATTATACACGTAAACACGCGAGGCAGATGAAGATAGCGTATGATGCACCTAATTATTATTAAAAAATTAGTTCGTACATCACATTACCTTGCCCACCCTGCAGCTGCGTTCTGTTACTGGTTTCGCCCCTTCCTCTCCATTCTGCCCGACAGGTGGCGCTGTAACCTAATGATCACTGTTCTCGCCATCATCGGTAGCAGCTGTAGGCGAGTGCGTCATAGTATTCCACCACATGGAACATCGGAACCAGATGAAAACTGTTTTAACTCGGTGCATGTTCACACTCGTTGGAAATTTGGCGTCATTTTGCTGTTGAGTTGGCTAGGCTGTCCAATATGTTGATATGATGTAGCAAGCACATCATATCTCTCTCCATTTTCCTTTATTGGACCATCATTCATACGCATGAACGCGACCAGGAAAGCCCCACCTCTGCCTCTTATACCTCGTCCGCTGCGAGCACAGATTGGGTGTACTTCTTGTGATGTTTTCAATCATAATTTGCTGACTTTCTAAACTTCACAACTCTTCAAATGTTTGTCGAGTAGAAACGCGTACGAAAAATCGAATTTACATAATGTTAAAGGTAGGTATCGGCTGACCGAAAAGAATGAATGTAAGTTTCAATAGAGGATTGAAAATCCCAGTATGGAATACCGACCAATATTTCCTGCCGAGATGACTATAGCTCCTATAGTCATCTCGAAGCAGCAAAAATAATAAATGAATTTGCAATGCAGCAACAGTAAATGTTGGAACACAGGAGTGCCGGGTGACAGTAAATGATGGAACACAGGAGTGCCGGGTGACAGTAAATGATGGAACACAGGAGTGCCGGGTGACAGTAAATGATGGAACACAGGAGTGCCGGGTGACAGTAAATGATGGAACGCAGGAGTGCCGGGTGACAGTAAATGATGGAACACAGGAGTGCCGGGTGACAGTAAATGATGGAACACAGGAGTGCCGGGTGACAGTAAATGATGGAACACAGGAGTGCCGGGTGACAGTAAATGATGGAACACAGGAGTGCCGGGTGACAGTAAATGATGGAACACAGGAGTGCCGGGTGACAGTAAATGATGGAACACAGGAGTATCGGGTGACAGTAAATGATGGAACGCAGGAGTGCCGGATGACAGTAAACGATGGAACGCATGAGCACTGGTCGACAGCGCGTGTCTGCAATTCGACTGTAAATGATATAACGCTTAAGTGTCTGTCGACAGTGAATAATGCAACGCATGGGCACCGGGTGACAGTAAATGATGGAACGCATAGTGCTGGTCGTTCGTGAAGAATGGAACGCATGGGTGCTGGTCGTTAGTGAAGAATGGAACGCACAGGTGCAGGTCGACAGTTAATGGTTATGTGACTTGACTCACCAACGCGGTACAGCGTTAACGGAGCTGCACTGTGCACCAGTGTGCTACAGCGTTAACGGAGCTGCACTGTGCACCAGTGGGCTACAGCGTTAACAGAGCTGCACTGTGCACCAGTGTGCTACAGCGTTAACGGAGCTGCACTGTGCACCAGGGTTGCTACAGCGTTAACGGAGCTGCACTGTGCACCAGGGTTGCTACAGCGTTAACGGAGCTGCAGTGTGCACCAGTGTGCTACAGCAATAACGGAGCTGCACTGTGCACCAGTCTGCTTAATGATATAATCGACAGAAACACGCCATTGTTTAATATTTTCACCATCAATTTCTCTAAGGTTAATCATACTGATGTCTTTGCTGTGTCTTTGGTGGTCGAGCATTTCCACTACAGTTCGTGTCATACCACAGCCTCTTAGAGGAGCGATCGGTTTTTAACTTTTTGAGAGGCGAGAAAGAAGGTTTTTATGCAATTTTTCCAACTGAGTAATTTTGTTGCCTTGATCCTTTTTTTTAACCTTGGCATATTCCTCAGTGAAAGACTGTGCCTTGAGTGGCACTGCTAATGAGGTGGTAAAGAAGTGGAGAAGGAGGGTTGGGGTGAGGCTTTTAAAAGTTGGCTTAGGCTTAATGTGGCACGAAGAACAGAAGGTTTGGCCGTGTATGGGTAGGTCGGATCAAGTATTTTCTCCCTTACACGGTTAAATAATGTGGCGCTGATCAGTCTATCATATACACAAGAAGAAAATGCTTCATAGATATGGAACGCACTTAGTGTTCCATTCAACGAATGATTAGATAAAACAGTTTTAACCAGACGATTTAAAAATTGCCGCGCAATATACGGTATTTACCTAAGCAATTGAAGTGACCGCCGCAATTCAACTCATGCCAAGACGGAAACCAGCCCCACAACCTCACCCCACAGCTGTCAGTCGAAGATTGACAGCTGTGGGGTGTCAAGTCAGTTATATTCATCACATCAGCGATGTCGGTCATTTTTGAAACTACGTGGTCCATTTATATCTTGATACTTTCAAAAACGTATGAAATCACAGTGAGATGTGCATCGCAAACGGGCGACCTTATCTTGGTTCAAACCTTCTTCGGTTCTCCAAGATGACGTCATCGTGTTCGAGCAGTTCCCTGCCTGGTTATCTCCTAACGTCATCATTCTCAGGATGGCCCACTGACGATGTCGTCAGTCTAATAAACTATTACCCCGAATAAAACCAGTTTATTTAATCGCGTTGGTAACCATACAATTTTCTCTATAATGTACAATTCCCAAGTAGCACGCGAAACATGGCGCAAACTTCGAACTTTTACTAGTAGTTTTCCATTTTGAGTTTCAAAATACCATTCATAACTGTGACCACATTAAAGGTGATACTCACCATATGTCAAGTAAGCGTACGAATGACAGATAGGACCTGGCCCCCTGCCAGTACCGCCATGAATGAGCAGCGGAAGGTAGTTGCGACAACATCAAATCTGTGATGACAGTTACGATCTGGAGATGAGGAAGCGGCTTGCGGAGGAGACCGTTGAGGAGGCCTTCACCCTCCGCTTTCGGGCATTTACAAATGGCATGGCAAAAGACATTCATGATGATATGAGTGGATATATCATGCTTGGCCACTAGACATTCATGATGGTATGAGTGGATACATCCTGCTTGGCCACTTGACATTCATGATGGTATGAGTGGATACATCCTGCTTGGCCACTTGACATTCATGATGGTATGAGTGGATACATCATGCTTGGCCACTAGACATTCATAAGGATAAGAGTGGATACATCATGCTTGGCCACTAGACATTCATGATGATATGAGTGGATACATCATGCTTGGCCACTAGACATTCATGATGGTATGAGTGGATACATCCTGCTTGGCCACTTGACATTCATGATGGTATGAGTGGATACATCATGCTTGGCCACTAGACATTCATGATG
>SDVV010017863.1:0-13890 GCA_016164225.1 Gammarus roeselii
ATATATAATAAAGATTTAGATAAATGTTCGGAGAAGGCATTGACACAAATTTCGACAAAAGCCCTCGATCCAGATTAGGATTAGCACGGGATGGGAGCTGCACTGAGGACGGGAAACAGCACAAAATAAATAAATTACTGCTGCAACAACTGCTCTCTAAGATTCTTGTTAAGAGGAGAAAATTGTTGAGAGTGTTATATCATGACAGTTTGAGGGGCTCCAGAAAATCACTCTATGGTAAATATATGAGGATTTGCATCGCGAACTAGGTATATGTTGGAAATAGAACTGATCTCCAACGAAAAATCCAGTTCACGAGTTATGAACGAGACGCAAACGGTGAGCTTTGAAAATTTGAATTACCAGTTCATTTCAAAGGAAAGAACTGGTTTGAAGACGAACTATTGACAAGTTCCTTCTGTATGACGTCACCTGTCCCCTGACTCGGCTAAGACGTCAGTAATCGGTGGGTAGATATCGCACCGAATGCAGCCACCGGCGCTGACGACGATTAAAAATCATTAAATAATATTATTCTGGTTTTCGAAGCAATGCTCCCATATCAAAAAGTATATTATGGAATTGACCCAACAAAATATGAACAATTTTCCTGAAATATTCTCGTCCTAACAAGTGGTCCATACCGAGTCTCCTTGATATTTTCAGTGCCTGTAGGTACATCATCTTCACGATTGTTATATTATAATTATGTTTTATTTGTGCACTACCTGTAGGTATAACATCTCCACAGAAATTTTTGCATTATAAAAATGTATTTTTTCTGCAGTGCCTGTAGGCACAACATTTTCACAACTGTTATATTGTAATAAGGTTTTCTCTATTCTTCCATTTTATCCGCCACATTTAGTCACGGCGCCAGCAGATTACCTGACGATCACTTGACTCGCACGCATATTTCGGCACGCGAAACAATCTACGGCATTTGGAGCACCTGTATTCTCGGCTGTCGGCAGCGTTCAATTACTGGCATAACTTTCATGAGCCAGAGGGCGGTGAGGAATGCTCCAATATTGTTCCTCGAGGAAGTGAGGGCAACACCCAAAAGGTACCGAGCATTCCATGACACAGTCTATTTGGGTAGGGGTGGCCTGTGGATGGTGCACAGGTGTGCAACGTACTAATTAAGTTTCGGTAGTATGAGTGTGTGCTGGAATGAGACATTTACCATTCCCAGCAGGGATTTGGTGGGTTTCAATTTGAATTTTTTTCTCTTATGCATGGCGTTCAATTTTTCAGTATTTCTTAATGCACTGAATTTACACAAATTATATTTACCAATCATAATGATGAAACTATAATTTTAACATTGAGCTATCATTAGAGATATCATAAATGGGTTATGTACGTTTTGAGTTTATAGGGAGAAGACCGTCTAGAAAATTTATGACAAAAAGGGCGGAGTAACGTGAGTATATTATTAGCATGGCAACTCATTGTCAACTTGGACATCCTTGACAATATCATTGGGATGTACATATAAACGTAGTCAGAAATTTATTAAAATTCAATATTGTATTTCAATCAAAATTGCTAAATAGCACAATCCTGTATCACTGATGAATACAATCATAATATTCTCTAGTTGAGTACATCATTAAATAGTATTGAGGACGAAATAGGTATTAATAATTAAAATTACATTATTGTAGAGAGACGATCTTTTTGATTCAATACCATTGTTGATCCTTTCAAATTGCAGATGATCTGAAGTAGATCACATTTGCAATGAATGAGTGAATTACGAGCTGAGGTGTTGTTTGTAGCCGAACAAATAATCTATTGGAAACTCCATTATTATCTGAAAAAACATATGTCAATTGTGTTAAGTGTACATCCCTTCTAAATTACGGTACGTTCAAGGTTCACTTCAAGAAAATATAGTCTGAAGCATTCATTTACTTTTTAAGAATTCAAATATGTATCAAGTTTTAGCATGACAGATTATAAATAAAGTCTAAACAATAAATAGGTATTTTTCAAAATTAATTTGTAGATTTTCCCTATCACGATGATATCTAAATTTCTGACAATATGGATCCATGTATTCGGTTGCACGTATCAAACTAGTTTCGATTCCTAGCAATGCATCATAAGGAAAATCAGTTGCTAGGTGCCAATTGATGTTAGCGTAATTAATTAAGCATATTTAATGAAAATAGCTCATGATGTTCAGTTGTTTCTGGGTATTGGATCTAAAATAATTATTTGTGTATGTAGAGAATGTTTGCTGCTGCTGACCTCACTTCCAGGGATACCATTCAAAAAAATTCTCCTGCCAATGATGTGCATTTGCTTCCTCCACATATTTTGATTACGGCTTGTATTAATAAAGAGCAATATTTATGATTTTGGAAAAAAACAGTATTGACTACTAGAGAACGGCTGGAATATAATTGAACTCCTGGAAGAGCAGCGGAATGCTATCAGTCCTCTGCAGAGCGCTGATTATGGTCATCGGATTCGCTCTGTAAGGAGTTTGGTGCATCTAAAGGAGATGCAGTCTAGCCCCACCCCCTCTCAAACGTGAGTCTCGTGCCTCTCGTCCACCCACTCGCAAACTTATCGCAAACCCTCAAGCAAACTTTCACACCGATCCTCACGTCAAGCATCAGGCCACCTTTACCTCAACTTCAACTCCATTCCTCACGTCAACCCTCAAACCATCTCTCACGCTAATCTTCACACCATCACTCTCGCTCCCTAAAGTATTCAGGCCCCCTCGAATCTGCTGTAGGTTTTGTCAGGTAAACAGATGACTTTGAAGAATGTGTGATATAGATTACTGCATGACAGCCAAATCCCCGAGGCTCTCGTTTCTATGGGGAACTCCCGAAAAGTGAGTATACGTTTTGAAGGTCTACAATTATTAAGACCAGTTAACTTATTACAAATTCCCCCAAACTCCCCTTACTATCCACGTTCATCGAACTTTGACTTGCAGTGTATATACTACAGGAGAAGCATAGCAGCACCATATAAGATAAAGCTACTGCGACTGCAAGTTCAACAAATCTCTTATTCCTTAACTGTTGTAATTACAAAGTGTCTATACAGTTCACATACTTTGATATTATTTAATTACCGTCCAATAGAGATACAATTCTACATCAGATTTAGCTTTGATAACGTATCATTCGAATTTGACCAACCGGCATGCACATAAAATATCGTTTCCTCTTCATTGGGATACAAACTCCATAAAAATATGGAAACACAGTTTCCATAGACTCAGGAATGATGAGCAAGTTTGGAATATTTGATCATCACTGATCGGGGTGGAAAAGGCGCGAGTGGTGAATTGGTGGAGAAGGTTAGTGACCCACTTAAGGAAAAAATACAGATCTCCACACCATTGCTATTATGGTGTACTGATGTCTTTTTCATCTGAAGATTTAAATAAATGTGGTCTTCTGTGAATGAAAATACTCTTAGAGGGTTCAGCACTAGGTCCCTCACCAATTGTTATTTCCGAACACAAAAATATTCCTTGTTGAATTCGACCGATTCCCACACCGTTTTGCATGGCTCACTGAAGTTGAAAGGCAGGCTTGTGCTTCAAAAGCTTGTCAACTTTTATCGTAGTCGTGTGATGCCAACACAGGATACTTATGTGTCTAGTAATTCCGATCAGCAGAGAATCTCTTGCATCACTAAGAAGTATGTCTATTGGTCCCATTCATTTTTTTTCGCTTGGATATCGGGAAATTTTATAAATGAAACGGTAAAAAACTACGGGTGGTAAGACGGAAGGAGGCAGCGATAGGGTGGCAGGTCGAAACTCGTAGCATCCACAGTGAGGAATGGTGTAAACAGTTAAACAGGCAAGGAGAATCGTGGTTAAATGGAGGATTGAAAAAAACAATTCATAAATGATTACGACGCCAACAAAAATTGTATATAACGGATAAGCATCTAGTTATCTTGTTGATTTATGCATGACTATACATAATTCGATGAATGAATGTATTAAAATGCAATAGTTGCACGATTACTCCTCGACGAGGATTATCAACGGTGAAAAAATGTATTCCCATCACTGTTCCAAAATTTGACTCACATGAATTTTATTTATGGTCGGATTAGGAGGCTACATTTTTCGAAAGCGCAGAGTTCCTTAGAAAAGATTTCCTAGTGCTAGACCGTAAGATTATAGACATCGCCATCATAATAATATTGTATTAAAATAAGAAAAAATATGACTTGGTAGTTATATGAATGCATTTCTTGTTCAACAGTCTTTTACCTCAATAAATATCCGACGCTTTCAAACGTTATTTTCTTTGAAAGCCATAGGTACCAGTACTGGCCAGCAATCTATTGGCCTTAGCATGAGGTAGAACCACAATTTAAAACTTAGAAATGGTCTCAATGTTCATCAGAGCATCACGCTTAGTGGCACGGAGTAATTCCTTGGCAATGCCCTCGAAGAAAGTGTCGCCTTTGACGGATGGTTTATTAAATCCGGCAGTACTTAGGGGAGGGGGGGAGGCATTGAAATACGACGAGTCGTACTACGTGGAGGAACATTTCCCAATTTAGAATCTATAGGGATGCTGGTAATATTTAATCGACGCAGTTCGTTGAAGGAATTGGGAACTAATCACAAGGAGTGTCGTCTGAGTTCAGCCTGCCGCTCATTGCGTGAACTTGGAGGGTAAGTCCAGCACCAATGAAAGGCCGTTACACAACTTTGGTAATGTGCGAACAATTCGCATCGGCTCTCTCGATTCTTTTGTTCTGGCAATTGTGAAGAATTTGCTCTAGGGGAGACTGTAACGTGTTTGGGAAGTCCTTAATGCCCACTTCAAATGACTAGACTTGTTGAGATTGCAGAGTAATTTCCTGAACGTGAGGGGGCGTTTCAGGACACAAGGCTTCCGGATTGATCATATTGATGTTGTTAAATGCAGCTGTTTCATGTAATGCGCTTCCTGAACTGGCGTTACTAATAACTGTGCCATGGGCGATACTGTGAATGTAAAAGGAATATATGCCTGTCTGCAAGTTGATTCCTTCGAGGCTAATGCGAGTGACTGGAATTTTAAAACAAGGTGACAACGGATAGATTCTATATACAACATAATATCCTTATATCAAAACTTCAAGATAAACATTGCCAAATGAATGAAGCAGTTGATACGAAAACTGTATTACCTGCGAGATGGCATTAAACAGTGTATTCTGATTGCTGGCTGATAAGTTTGTATAATAAGGAAACCCAGGTTGAATGAGCCGTCAAAGAAAAAGGAAGTATGCTGTCAGGGACGCTGTGTTCGAGTGGAATGTTGCTGGAAAGACTGGATCGAGGGGGTCAACTTGCGGTAGCAACGAGGTTGGCCAAATATCTTTATCGAAGAGAAATAGCGTTTCTGCGAGAAAAATAGCAGCAAATACGAACGTGAAGATTGATGAAAGGGTGTGGAAGCAGAAATTCGTACACTTAACCCTAAGAAGGATTCACTTTCACTCCTCGTTGCAGGGGTTACGAGCAAGGTTAGCTTGCCAGAGTCTGGGAATAGCACTTTCAGGAAATCGCTAACTCTGTAGTCACCGATGAACATGGACGGAATCGGTAATGCTCCTGTTATTGCCCAAATGATCCAGTGTGGTTGAGACAAGATTGATAGATCAAGGGCGAAGATATGGGCCCTTCCTAAGAAGAATGAAAAAAGGGAGTATAAAATGATGAAATTCCAGGAGAAGTGTATATGCATGTCATCGTAGCAATGAAATTGGACAAGTAGGTCAACTGTCGTTTTGTTTTATAATGTTAACACCGATTATTTGAATACCCAGTTAATCGGGGAATTCAAAGGGTGTCATGCAGCCAATTATGGTTGTGCTTATGCAGTTAGCAATGACCTCCAATGCTCTTGATGCAGTAAGCTATGACCTGCAAAGCTCCTAATGCAGTTAACTATGACCTGCAATGCTCCTTATGCAGTTAACTATGACCTGCAAACCTCGTAATGCAGTTAGCTATGACCTGCAAAGCTCAAAATGCAGTTAGCTGTGACCTGCAAAGCTCCTAATGCAGTTAACTATGACCTGCAATGCTCCTTATGCAGTTAACTATGACCTACAAACCTCGTAATGCAGTTAGCTATAACGTGCAAAGCTCCTAATGCAGTTAGCTATGACCTGCAAAGCTCCTGATGCAGTTAGCTATGACCTGCAAAGCTCCTAATGCAGTTAGCTATGACCTGCAATGCTCCTTATGAAGTTAACTATGACCTACAAACCTCGTAATGCAGTTAGCTATGACCTGCAAAACTCCTAATGCAGTTAGCTATGACCTGCAAAGCTCCTGATGCAGTTAGCTATGACCTGCAAAGCTCCTAATGCAGTTAGATATGACCTGCAAAGCTCATATATATTTGTTTAAAAATTAGCGGCCCATGAAATTGGGTATAACATTTCCAGTTTTATGCATATGTATCATACCAAAGAGTTGTAACGTTACTTCTCGACTGATGATAAGCTGAATGATGTTACACTTGGTTGCATGGGTACATTTTAGGATCTTGTGCATATCGTAACAGCGGATGTTGCAGACGACAAAATGTCGTTGGTAACATACTCATACTGAAGTTCTCTTTCCGCCAAAGGAAGCTAAAATACCGATTTCCGTATCATACGTATTGTTACTTGACTTACAGTAATGCACTGTGCAGCAATTTCACCCATTGTTTATAAGAGAGCTGATAGTGTGCTGCAGTGACAACTTTTTCCAACTGACGCAAACAGTGTTTGTATCGGCTGATAATGTACCAATCATATTAAAGTTCTATTTCCTTTGGCGGCACAAAGCCTCGCGACATGAGTAATCTACTATGAAATTCACATCGCCATCTGCACCAGCGATGCGCTCGCGGTGTGGACAATATTGGTACGTAGGAAAAAACTTATTGTACACTCAAGAAGGGAGATAATATATGTTCCACATTCATATAAAATGGTAATTGCTGATGTACTCTCTGATTTGACTTGTCTGCCGTACCAAGATGAATTATTCACATGTCTGCAGTACTAGGTTAAATGAATAAAAAGGCCATGTAAGTTGTTATTATTATTATAATAATTATTATTATTAATATCAGTAGGACTGGTAGTAGTATCAGCAGTAGTAGTAGTTTAAGTCTTTGCTATTTTATTCCTTATTATATTTATATTACTATTATCTTCTTTCACTTTGTTTAATTCGGTACTGACATCCAGAGATAAATCCGTAAGCCACATTATATATATGTTCATTCCCATAGCCGAATACAGGAGATGTAAAAAAATAGTTCTCTTCATATATTTTGGTCGTCAATCATTCTCTCAGTCACTTAACTATGAGTCAGTGAGCATTTTTTTACAGTGTTCAGATTGTCAAAATGAACAGTTGATTCATTTAAATAGTTTTAAGGTGCACATCTTGAATGATCGTAATCTTTTGCTCATACATTCCACCCCTTCATGGTATCAATACCAAAATCCAAGCCCTTCACCAGGTATTAGAAACCAGCACAATAATTATTTTTCATCGTGAACTTCTGCAGTGCCAGTCCCATAGCAGCCACTCACCTGCCAGAACGAGTCGTCATGAATAAATCAACGGAGCGAGGATCATTACCATTGTTTGCTGGCACTGACAGAGAGGTGCATTATATCATCTTTCCTCAACAGGAAATTTTGTGAGCCCAGGGAAAAAATCTTGAAATCAGAGCGAAGGGAAAGGAAAGGTCTAAGCACAGCATAAAGTAGCAGTTAAACATGCATTCGACGTGTTTGGCCGATTTTCTCGATATTCTCGTCTATGTAATTTTATTCCATAACTATGACTAATATTTTCTCAATATACACGCGATCAACCATGTCGGTAATTTTTTTTTTAGCTATACTAACGCAGTTAGTATAGCTGAAGCCACCATCAATAACGAACAAAATATCACGTAATAGGTATATAGTTCTTCCACGTGGAAGAATTTCGAAACCTAATCGACAAAAACATATTTTGAGCCAGATCTTCCAGGTCGTTCCCAGTTAAAAAAAGACTTACACACAGAAAAGCAAGCCTGTAATCAGCACAACACAAAAGGGAGAAATCACCACTAGAACGATTTCAATATTTATCAGATTTTTTCCCTCGGGTCATCAGATCACCGGTCCTGCGGAGTGTACCACTATGAACAAACATGTACATCTCGAAAATAATTACTTATACTTGAAAATTCTTGCACGGAATAACCCCAATACTATTGACGCTATTGATTATGACTACCAAACCAATGTAATAATCTCCAAATGATTTCATTTTAGCATGCCATGTCTCCAGAGGGTGCGTTTTTTATTACATCACATCTCTGACCAGTTTACAAATTCTATCACAAACAAATCGTACTAGCATTTCCAGGATACGAATTATGATATTTTTCGCTGATGTCCTCAACCTTACACATAGTATAGTTTGTTGGGTGGCTATACTGTCAATGTTCCCAAATGATTTGAATCATCTTGAACCACAATTGCATTTACTGGATTGGGACATGGCCTACGACAGGGTTGACAGGGCAGCGCTGTGGAGGGTGTTGCGTTTGAATAGAGTGGGTGGAAATCTGTCGAAAGTCGTTCATCTTGACAGCAGAGCATGCGTCAGAGTATGAAGCGAGGAGAGTGATTGGCATACAGTGAAAGTGGCTGCACCAGGTCTCCCTGGCCGTTCAACCTCTACATGGATGGAGTGGTCAGGGACGTGATCGCTAGTGTATTGGACCGTGGCTTGTAGCAGTTGGAAACGAATGGGCGGAGTTGGCAGTTGAGCCAGTTACTGTTAGCGAATGGTACGGCACTGTTGGCAGATTCAGTGGAGATAATGTGTAGGCTAGTGTCTGAGCTTTATAGAGTGTTTGAGAAGAGGGAGCTTCGAGTGAACGTGAATAAAAGTAAAGTAATGAGATGCTAGAGGAACGTTGATGCGAGCAGAATTAGTGCCCTCCTAAATTGAGAGTTGTTGAAAGAAGTTCAGTGTTTTAAGTATCTGGGCTTCCCAGTGAAAAGACTAAACTAGTGGGAACTGTATCGAAGTCGCGAGTGAAGGGAGGGTGTAAATTGTTGGGTGCACTGAGTAGAGTAACGAACTGTAGTACGTTGAGGTTGGAAGCAAAGAGACGGTTGTATGAGGGTGTAGTTGTCCCTTCTGTGCCGTACGGAGCTAAGATTTGGGGGGTGAGGGCAGAGGAGAGAAGAAGATTGAATGTTTCCGAAATGAAATGTTTGAGGAACAAAGCTGGTGGGACACAGAGAGACAGGATAAACGACGTGGTAAGAGTTAGAACCGAGATGGTGAATAAGTGAGGGGACAGAGTTCGAGCACATGGTTTGTAGAGGACAGAGTTCGGGCACATGGTGTGTAGAGGACAGAGTTCAGGCACAGGGTGTGTAGAGGACATAGTCCGATCACAATGTGGGTAGAGGACAGAATACGGGCACATGGTGTGTGGAGGACAGAATACGGGCACATGGTGTGTGGAGGACAGAGTTCGGGCACATGGTGTGTAGAGGACAGAGTTCAGGCACATGGTGTGTAGATGACAGAGTTCGGGCACATCATATGTGGAGGACAGAGTTCGGGCAAATGGTGTGTAGATGACAGAGTTCGGGCACATGGTGTGTAGATGACAGAGTTCAGGCACATGGTGTGTGGAGGACAGAGTTCGGGTATATGGTGTGGAGGACAGATTTCGGGCACATGTTGTAGATGGATGAAGGGAGATTGGTGAAAATGGAATTCGAGGCAGAGGCGAGTGGACGTATTCCTAGAGGGAGACCGAAGTTTGGGTGGATGGATGGTGTGAAGCAAATGTCAGGAAGCGTGCAATGAATAGGCGTGAGTGGAGAATGATTGTGGAAGGATGTTGTGGAAGGATGATGGGCTTTCCCGGTTTTGACATTTTTTTGAGTTACTGGATGGTTGTGGGCGGGGGGAACAAAGTCATCATGACGCGGCAGGGCTAAACTAGTCGCACTGTCGGGCCCTGCTGCCGACACTGAGTTTGGACCGCACTCATGACCCGGAGGGTGTGTTGCTTCTCTCGGTCAGACCCTTTGGCGCAAAGGAGCTAAGCTGTAAGAATGCAAATGTATGAGAGGCGTGTGAGGTGCTCCTTGCCATCGGCCACCCCCTTTTTAGGTCATTCTGCCTAGTGTCTTCTGTATTTGTACTTGTACACTTACAATTCAATCTCGAAAATCAAATCGAAATGTTAGTTTGCATCAACAAGAAGTACACTTTCTCCTTCTGCTTCCAACAAATTTTGATAGCATGATGAAACGAATCATCTAAAAAAAATCATACAACATACTTTAGCAAGATGTTTGTCACGTTGTATATCAATAAATCCAGGACTAGAATAAATGCGTTGCTGAGACGCAGCAGCGCAGCTCCATGAAAGCGCCAGTCATGCAGAACAAATGCAAAGAGTTTGAACGCAAACATGAGGATCCCCCTCCAGAGTGTTGTTATAGAGCGCACTCTGCTAACACGACCCCTTGTCTCTAATGCAGAGAGCGAGGACCCTGCTATGGAGTGAAGACAAAATGTTCCTAAAACTCGTCGTATAACTCGGAACCAATCAAATGATATTATTGAAAATTTCTGGAAATGTTTGTGCTCGGATGCATTGCCGTGAGGCTGCAATGCCGGGCAGGACGCAATCAATTCGCCTCCCAGTTTAGCACACAACCACGATCTTATTGCTGAGTCTGACCATCATTTCTGAAATATATACTCCCTTGTCATGTTGAACACAAAATCAGACATAATCTCTTTCATTCACTCGTTTTCGTAGCTATTTCATATCGTTATTAAAGCGGAAACTGGTAAACAGATATATTTGGTTCAACTTTGTTCAGAGTTGGAAAAAATATTGAACTAATTTAAATTTTACTCAAATGTTTATTCTATTCCGGAAGTTGAATCACACATAGAATTTATGTCTTATTAGGAAATCTAGGAAATCGGCTGCCTCCAATCACAGGTTCGTTACTTCTATCTGAGGCGAACGCTATATATGCATAATAAGTACCCGCCTTTGCTGCGCAACTTTACGAACATTTGATGGTTACTCGTAGGGCCGAAAATAATGAACGCTTTCCAGAGGAAAATATCTTTTGGAGATATACTCAGCTGCACGTAAGCTTCAAAAGCGTCAATCAATGGTGTGTAGTAGGAGTTTGTGATCAGGGATTAAACCATAAAATATATTATTTCGTACTGTAATCAGCGTTCACAGCACATATTTTGCTTGTTCTGTCGATTTACCAAGTTGTTCAGCATTTTGCAAAGCGAATATTGTAAGCACCGCGAGTCGGCCCATTGAAGTTATGTGATTATTTGGTTAATTTATCTACGTTTATTTAGGAAAGTTGGTTTGGCCAAAGCATTATCTGACCACAAGCGCTGTCTCTCACGGGATTCCACTAATTACCTAAACAAATCTCCAGCAGAGGATCAACGTTAGCCACGCCACTAAGAAAAAACGTTCGAATGCCTACATTGAATGTTGCATATGGTGCGTAAGTAGAGCTATACTCCGGGATGAATATCCTCGATTGATTACAACGCGGAGGACGGACGGACACAGTTCATCATCCAAGCCGCCACTAATTTAGGCGACCCAAACATACTGTGCTTCCCCAATATATCACTGCGATGGGAGGAATGAGTGGTAACGATGATAACAATATTCTTTATGACGCATTCAGTGAATCGGAAAGATCAGGTCTGATTCCTAGTGGATAACAAATAATGTGTAAATATATTAGCGTACCTTGAGCATTCCCTGCTAGTTATGTCTGATGATGATCCAGCAAATAAGCTAATAATGAGTAAAATGTCAGGGAATCAGACTTTTATCAGGAGTTTGGCGACTAAGAGTCCACGAATGTGTTTGAATCACTCTGAATATTTCTGATTGAAGTAATTTGACGGAATATTCTGAAGTCTATTTGTTCTCACCAGTAAATCTTGTTCAAACATCGTTCAGTGAGTTTTGCTGGTTAAATGTTGCAAGTGGCCGAACAGGTCATGTCTAATTATTTGAAAAGGTCCTGGTAAATGGAGTAAAGAGAGTATCTATGGATATCGTTTCAGGTGATCTTCGACACGACCCTTCATCCGTTACTGTTTAATCGCTTTATTTCCTTTACTAAACCGGTTCTATTAAAACTTGTATCGAGCTATTCAGATGTTTCCAACTTGGTAGAAATAATTGAATTACAATTCATCTTGATGCTATCCCTGAGATGCTCGGGGGTGATTGAGTTACAATAAATGAATGATCATTGATTTGAGCAATGACACGCAATAATGGAAGTCCAAGACGACGGCCATTTTCCGATCACACAAGATTCCTCTTCGATTACCTGTTCTTTGCTTGAATAGTGTTGTTGTAGTGACAGTTAATTCGACAGTAAGTTCTCAGTGTTATATTTGAAGTTAAAGAAACAAGTGTTTGCTATTTCAGAATGAAGGCTGAGTCTGCATCTAAGACGATCGGTGGTCCGACATTGTTTCGATGCCGGTCCCGATTGCTTCGAAGTTTTTCCCAATAATATAAAGTCTTTGTAAGTATCGTGCCAATTTGTTTGTGGATCGACCTCTTCCTTACTCCTACACGTTCGATTACTTACTGGGCGTTTTTCATCTGTGTGATCTTGTCCTGGTCAGATTGTACCTCACCAGCCAAAGCTGAGTAAATAGAAGTCTTTTACAGGTAGAGATCACACAACTTTACGGTCACGAGAGTAAATAGTAGAGCGACGAAACGCAAATGCGAAGGATTATAGATAGGGATAAAAGAGCCGTTCGGGGTAGGACGCGATGCATGCAACCTTGACTCAACCGGTCCGTACGCAGGGTAAGCGCAGAAACGAGGGGGCGGGCGGAGGGTACCGGAACTGGTTTACCGCGGCCAGCCGGAATGCTGGAATCGGGTTATATATTTACATAAGGTTATTAGCATTTCAATGCTTGTAGTGATAATGCACGTTCACTGCTATGTCCTCTGAATGTTTTTAGGGGATATTGACAAACATTTATAAGAATTTTTTTTATTGACAATCACATAATAATTTACAAGCTGTATTAAACGTCAAGACTCCACACATATTCTTTTTGTAGGATTGTTGATTTCCAGACACGTTCATGATGAATATTTCCACCTTGATATCATTTCTTCGTCGAGCGCTATTGGAGAATCGCTCAATTATCTTTTTAACTGGTACATTTTGACATAGATAATAGGCAAAGTAGATGCAGTGAGCTCCGCAGACCAATGATAGATCACTTTGGATTGGATTCTTTAGTACAAGTTGTATTTTTGCATGGATATTAAAATACGATGCTATATTTCCTCCATATATTTTTGTGTTGAACCCAAAGGAATCAAAAAAGTAGTGTTTGTTCCCGTTTTTGAATATTAGGATCCAATGTTCCATTTTATCAGGATCGCTTTCGTTGTTAACAATCATGTAACCGTTCATTTGATGCATGGGCATTCTGTTTTCCGCAAAACATCCAATATAGGCACGTTTCATAATTGGAAGGCTCTTGGATATGTGGTCAATTTGATTATTATCCATGTTTACTGTATATAGTTGGGGAATACCCTCCTTGCCGAATTTATTTGGATGACACCGAGTGTATAACCTACCAGGAACAAGATCTTATTCGTAGTGGGTGGATTTTCACAGTTCACTGTTATACGTATGTTTGCTCGTTTTTCTGGGTTAATGACATCTTCAGAGTCGGTGGGTCTTGTATCTATAACAAATATACTTCTTCCTGCAGGGAAATTTTGTCTTGTGATGAGATGAGCGCTGTTA
>SDVV010017864.1:0-13890 GCA_016164225.1 Gammarus roeselii
ATTCGTGGATAAAATGCGGCAGGTGGTCGCTCAGCCCTTTGCGGTGGAGATCCTTCTTGATACCGTATTTCCAAGTAGTGTCGTATGCTTCTTCAACATAAAAACCATTTGTTCTTCTCGGACATAAGCCTGTCTAATATCAGATTCTTGTCTTACAAGGTGATCCGTCGTAGAGTGGCGCTTGCGGCCACCGCACTGGGTATTGTTGATGCCTGTATGCATTTCATGGTAGTCAACAAGGCTTGAGTTTATAATTCTTTCCATAGTCTTACAGAGGACGCTAGTAAGAGCAATGGGGCGGTAGTTACGAGGATCACCGTGGAATTTTCTGGGTATGGGTACACCGTGGAATTTTCCGGGTTTGGGAATTGGAGATAATTACAGATTTCCTCCATTGATCAAGGAAAAAGGAGTTTGAATACTTATTGTTGAACACTTTTAATAAGTGCTCATGGGCGCCTTCTGGGAGGGTTTTGATCATGTTAACGTGCACCCGGTCTGGCCCGGGTGAGGTTTCACTAATGTGGTCGAGGCATAAGCAGTGGTAGCATTGGGTGGCGGGCTGTGTCGTCTTTTCTATCGTGCTCACCGGCGCATCTCTTACAACGTTGGAGTGTATGCGGCCTGCTGTATTTGCTGACGTGCCCGTATCCAAGGCAGTTTTTGCACATTGGAGGCTATGTTACAACTGAGTAGGTTTTGGTTCTTCCTTGTTTAACCGGGATTACTACGAATTCCGGTGCGTCGCGTCCTGGGAAGGTAATTTGGTATGCAGTATAACTAGTGTTTTGATTTGATCCAGTCGGCTAGACAAACATTGGTTACTCCGTAATCCTTAGCCAGACCTTCTGAGAAAGCCCTCAGGTCTGTTGTGGGTGTGTAGCGGGAAGTGTATATAATTAGCTTGGTATCAATGTGTTATGATCTTTGGTTTAAAGGTTGTTAAAATACGTTAAAGGTGGAGAAGGTTCGAATGATAAGTGATTTTTAGCATTTTATTTGAGTTATGAACATGACATGTCAACTGGGTAATTTTCAAGCAAGCATTAATAATGATTATGATATTAACAGTCACAACAGAACAGAAAATGTGGTGAGTGTGGATAATCAAACTGAACAGAACAAAACACGTAAAGAAAAGTAACGTTACGTAAATTAAACCCACCCTGTCCTGTAGGCAGATGCATAAAACGAGCCATGAACACTGGAGGAATATTACACGCATCTAAATATGAAAGTACTCCTCACGACAATAAAAGCAGTGCGCTTCTTCAGACTGGTCCGACTGGAGATCTTCTCGTTTGTCATGGTCGCTTTGAGAGCAGTATGATAATCTTAGCTTACCATTAGTTTCCGCTTGTGTGTCCGTATTTCTGGCATTTATAGCATCGCATCGGACGTCTCTCGAATGGAGTGACCTTGGTTTTAAAGCACAGAAGAGAATGTCTAAGTATTTAGGTGGGTTAGGGCAGTTGAATTTCATTATCAGAGCTGTGGTGGTGTCTCTTCTTGGTGTGATTTTTGGTGCGATTTTTCCTCTTGCAGGATGGAGACAAGCAAGTCAAAATTCTTGATGTTATTCCAATTAATAAATCTTATCTATTTACGCGTGCACATGCCCAATTTAACAAATTACAGCGTAGTCATATCGATTCTATTTCCATCGATTTACGAGATGGTGATAGCAGTAGTTGGTATAGGGAGAAGAATTGCCCTGGAAAAACGGACGACGAGAATTGCTATGGAAAAACGGACGACGAGAATTGCCCTGGAAAAACGGATGACGAGAATTGCCCTGGAAAAACGGACGACGAGAATTGCCCTGGAAAAACGGACGACGAGAATTGCCCTGGAAAAACGGACGACGAGAATTGCGCTGTGAAGGAATTAGATAGGCGATAAAAAAGCCTAAGCAAGACGCAAATGTGAAGGAATTAGATGGGTGATAATTAGTGATTGCAAATATGCTTTTGTGAAGGAATTAGATTGGCGATAATTAGTGATACCATATATGCTTTTGTGAAGGAATTAGAGAATACATATATGCTTTTTGTGAAGGAATTAGATAGGCAATAATTAGTGACTCCATATATGCTTTTGTGAAAGAATTAGATTGGCGATAATTTGCGACTCCATGTATGATTTGTGAAGGAATTAGATAGGTGATAATTAGTAACTCCATGTATGCTTTTGTGAAGGAATTAGATGTGGGATGACTAGATCTTTGAATCTTTTATCGCATGTATTAGTTAGGATGTATGTTATTTGTTAATGTGTCCGACTTAATGGCTGTATATCTCGGACATTGTAGTTATATGTTAAGACAAATTGACCAAGCTAGTTACTGATGATACATAGAGATACCAGGAACGCATGTTCTTTATGAGTCGGTCGATATATTTGTTAGGATGTATATTATTTGTTAGTGTGTCTGACTTACTCGCTGTATTTCTCGGACATTGTAGTTATATGTTTTGTTCTTCTATTCTGGTCAAGTGAGTTACTTACGATACATAGAGTTTGCCCGTGACGGGTGGGGAAGAGGGGAGGGGATGACCGGAGTCAGGTGGTGTCCAAACCGCAAATGACAATTAACGATTTTTTATCTCGTGATGTGTGGTCACACAATGATCTTATCTCGAGATATGTGATCCTCTCGGGGAATTTCAGTTGCCTTACGATATCTTTCAGATTCCTTTCGGTATCTTATTGCTTTTATTTACGATTGCTTACGTTCGGATTATACAGATGTAGGTTATTAGGTCTTGTCAATGATATATATGATTGTATTGGAATATTTCGCACGGCAGGTGAATATATTACTATATTTGTTATTGAATGACTCATTTGAATAGAAGTTTTTACTGCTCATACCTGAATTGTAAGGATATTCGATGTAGTTATGCAAGAAATATGGGGTATTCATTAGGAGAGCTTAGCTAGTTGTGCTTTATTTGACTCATTTTCAGAGGTTGTTTTGGTGGATGTTTTAGCGGTGAGATGCTTGATGTTGCATATAGGCTATGAACATTTACAGGTTATAACATGTTCATGCTGACGTGCTTTCCTCATTTCATACAAAAATGACCTATTTCTGGCTATAGCTCTACTTATTTCTCCCAATACTGTACCCATGTGACCTCATTAGCTGGTGAATCAGATGCAAGATATGTCTGAAGTATTATACGTGACTGGAATAGGTCTAGAAATTTGTTATAGATTTGAATGGCATCGTAGTGAAAAATGGCCTTATTCTCATGATCTCAGAGTTGTCCGGATGCCCATAGGCAAGAGTTGTGCATGCGTCGAGATAGTAGCGCTCATTCTCAAATTTCCTGAGAGAGTTTTTGATGGTGCGCACAATTTGGAGTTGGCATGCTTGCGCACGAATGTTGTGTATTGTCTCAAAGTGTGTGTATGTTTTCTGGTTATGTATATCTCTGTATTGTTCATGTTTGATTTTTGGCTTGTGTCTGGTAATTGACACCTTTAGCAGCCGATTTTTGTTGCGTCGGACTGAAGCGTCATGCTGTAACACTTGGGTTGTAAGCAGATAATTTCACTCGGGTAGTCATCAGCTGTTTTGCTTTTCAATAGTCCTAGCTGTCCTTTCTTGGATTCATCGAACAAGGGGTGATTTTTGGGATAGTTGGATAAGTCTTTGTATTCAGCCAGGGGAGCTTGGCACATTTCCGCTTCAATGTCGGCCACGGCCTTGAACTAGATTAGCAACGAGTCAGTGTCCGAGTAGATGAGCGAGACGTTGTCACCGTAGCGTGGTTTCAATGTGTCATAGAATAAGCTGTAGACTTTTGCTTTTGCTTTTTTCAAGCACGAAGAATCCAACTTGGAGTGGATGAACCATTCGGATATTTGTTTTGCTTGAGGATCATGATGACTGTTTCGGGACCGATGACGTAGCAGTTTTTTAGGAGCGGGTTGGCAGCGTGTTTTCGGAACTCATTGGGGATGCACACTAGGTTCTCTGTTGAATTTCCATCTTCAATGCAATCTGTTGGTTATTTATACAATTTAGGATATATTACGTTTGTGTCTACAATATAGAACATTATTTCAGGTCTAATTTAGTTACATTTTGTTCATTTATAGTGATTTATATATCTTCTTTCATCCTGATACAATATTTGACATAGTTATTATAGATATAGAACAGACGATTACTTACAAATTTGGTCTTGCTGTTAGGGTATTGTATATTTATTGTACGACCATTCTTCAATATTTAGGAGGAGTTAGAGAGACTCGTAGGCAAGAAGCTCAATCTGTTTATGCTTGTTTGTGTAAATGGACCGATTTATTAGGATGGATACCATAATGTAGTACAATTTTTATGTGAATGATAGCAGAGTAGAGAACCTTATTTAGCTATTTTATATATGTTCCTGATGTTATTATTTCTTTGTTTTCCACGAGAATCATAGGATTGTATGTTTAAGAGGTGCAAGTCCATTATGCATCTCTATGGAATTTTCGTTATTGATCCCTGCAAATGTATACTTTAACATTTAGAAGATGATTTACTGAATGGAGGGGTCCTAGACCATTTATGGTTTGGCTATCCTTCACCTAATGAGATATATTTATCTACGATTGCTGAGGGTGCTGTATACAACTTTAATTAGCTTAATATCTATCACATTTTCAACGTAAGGCAAGAGGCGTTTAGTGCATTTCAATGCTAGTTCAATCGAGTTAAATTTAGGATATTGCAAAAAAAGATTTATTAGATATATCATTTTTATTGATAATAGATTTTGATAAAATTATATATACATATATATACATGGGATATCATTTTTCGAAAACATAACATTTTCACACCGAAAATTCGATGTGAGCATCTTCGCGTAACAAAAATAATGTCTTCGACCTCGCTCTCTTGTGTTATCTTGATCCTTGGTACCAGTGACAGTCTGTGGGTTCTGTATCAATGACGTATATTTATTCCTCACCTGAAGCTGTCAACTCGTCTTATCGGTGTAGGCTTTATCATCTGGGTGTGGTTTTTTCTCTGATCTATTGGTGTTCGAGACTAACGCCCTTAGTACACATTTTAGATAAAGGAGGACCTTTGGGAGAAGTGTGGCAATACTTGTAATCCTTGCCTTGTTTCCAAAACTTTGTTTATAGTCTTCAGCGAGCTTTTTATATACGGTATTTTTAATCACTATTACACGTTTGTAACATCAAATCGTTTCAGATTTTCTCCTTGCTATTATCCACATTTCCATTCATTATATACCCAATTCTCCTAGCACTCAAACATTTGTAACAGGATTCTCTCATCTCATGCTTCATTACCAACATATTTGAAACAAAATCGGATATACATTTTGATTGTATTGCTAATATGATGGTCATGCTTCATTACCAACATATTTGAAATAAAATCAGATATACATTTGATTTTATTATGCAGTTTTACACTTTTTTACTTGTCACCCTTTCATAACCCCATTTGATAATTCAGTTTCCTTCAACTTTAGCAGTTTTTTTTCTCCTCACACATTTCAATATCACTATCACTGATATCCATTTCACTGAAAGTATCCCACGTTTCCCCTTATTTTCATTATTTTTAATTTCGGTTATGGCTCGGGTCTTTCTCCTACCATATCGATTTAGCCATTTTCACCCAATCTTCATACATTCTTAGCTTGAGTGTTAGTGGCACCATACTTTCTTTAACGCTCGCGCCATTCTGAGCACTGTCTTTCTTAATAGATTGGAAACCCAAGTCCGGATTATTATGTTCTATCAAACACCCATAGCATCCTTTGAGGTCATATTTCCTCGTTCATTTTCAAGATTAGCTTATTCAAGATAACGCTGTCCTTTCAGATGTTGCCAAAGCCCGAATGTGGAGCCTGATTTGCTTAATTTTATCTTCGCACTGCAAATAACACATACCCCCGTCTTTTCATTCCTGTTAAAATATTTCCACATCAAACTGGGTGGCATCTTTCTTCCCCGAAAGCGAATCGCTATCTGTAGAGTACAGATATGAGTCCAATTTATACATACAGGATCGTTACCTTCACTGCGTTGGCACATGTATGGGTTACCATGTAGGCATTTACACACATTTTGTGCAAAAGGGTTGCCACACACTGCCGGATGCATAAATACAGTCCCAACCGAACCTATCCTATAGAACAACATCCCTTGCTGTTGATACAAGATATGTCATGTGCATCAGCTTCATGTTATGTTATGTTAAAAGAAATAATCATCCTATCCTAACCTAATCTAACTTATGTAGTTTTTTTTCAGTCAATGTTTTATACGATGCATAATACTTAGCTCCACTTATCTCTACATTTTGATCAATTCTTTGGAGTTTGATACACACACATCCAATTCTGATCTAGTAAATCATCAAAAAACTTAACCTAACCTTTCTTATGTATGATATTCAGTCACTGTTTTATACAATGCATAACAAATATCTCCACTTGACTCTACATTTTGATCTATCCTTTGCAGTTTTGACACCTAATTACTTCTACTTCGCAATCAATCTCGACTCATATATGTTACCAGAATGGTCAGATTTTTCAATCTTAGATGGATTGAATGTTACAAGTAATTCATATTTGTTTCCATCATCTGACTTTTTTTTCTTTCCAATAATTGTTTCAAACTCTTCACGATGACATCGTTTCAAATGTCTCCACCCGTTACTCGTCGATTTATGTTTATTCAATTTTATTTCTTTCTGGCATAGTTTACAAGCCCCCATCACTCCATTTCTTTCGAACAATCGAGGAATCAAGCTATAACCCATCCTTCTACAACAGAATCCCAATATTGACTGAATATTTTCTCATCAGACTCTGATTTATATCTCACCATTCTGTCACACATATACAGCATCAACCCCGAGATAGGTTTATGGGTAGCGTTGCATCCCTTAAAATATATTCTCCTACCGTATTCAACAATTTCGATGTTACCTCCGACCAATGCAATGTATGCAATTCATCGCTTAACCTTTGAGTTGTAGGATATTATAAACAGTTGATTTATTATTTACGAACTTTATTAGTATTATTTACAGATCTTGCTGTCATCACCATCAATGACATCTAACTCATTTTTTCGATTACAACATGGCTCGTACAGCCACCCATATCCTGCATCACGATGTTTAAGTTTCCTCTCAAAATCTATCATATAATCCACCATATCTTTGTTGCGCATACCGAAGGCTGTTCCGTGCCCTCGAGTCCACAAATGTAATTCTTCTTCTTCTTGAAATTTAATTACTCGAATCTTCTCAAATTCGATGTCATTCTGTTTTTCATCAATGAGGAATTCTTTCATACGTTCCAGGTTTTCTTTGGTTCTTAGGGAAAAAACGTTCCCCAACACTTCAGCTTAATTAAAATCATGATGATTTTCCACTCGAATCATATCAATTTCGAGAGTTGATTTCTTATTTTCCTTGGAGTTTGTTACATACGACTGAAAGCCGTCGTTGTCAGTTACCCAGAGCCGACTTCCTTTTTCCTTCATCCATATATGAATGTTATCTCCCACTCTTTTGATTCTTGTTTTACCCATTCTGAGATAACTTGTAGTTTCAACATTTGTCAATATTTGTTCGATCCGTCCCATATCATCTTCGGAGATTTCTTCTTCCAAAACGCGTAAACTAATTTTTACCACCTGAACATTCATTGTTATCTTTTTGAGGATGATCCGTCCGTCTCCGCTTGTCCTCCATGTAACACTGACTCCAATTACGTCATACAGCTTTCTATCACAATGCGTTTGCAAATATTTAAGCCTATCATCACTCGCTTCGGCCATCAATTATGTATGTATGTATATCCGTCTACAGACCTGTATACGTACGTGCATCGGTCCCGAAAAAGTCATCATGATCCTCAAGCAAAAAAAATATCCGAATGGTTCATCCACTCCAAGTTGGATTCTTCGTGCTTGAAGAAAACAAAAGCAAAAGTCTACAGCTTCTTCTATGACGCATTGAAACCACGCTACGGTGACAACGTCTCGCTCATCTACTCGGACACTGACTCGTTGCTGATCCAGTTCAAAGGCGTGGCCGACATTGAAGCGGAAATGTGCCAAGCTCCCCTGGCTGAATACATAGACTTCTCCAACTATCCCAAAAATCACCCCTTGTTCGATGAATCCAAGAAAGGACAGCTAGGACTATTGAAAAGCAAAACAGCTGATGACTACCCGAGTGAAATTGTCTGCTTACAACCCAAGTGTTACAGCATGATGCTTGAGTCCGACGCAACAAAAATCGGCTGCTAAAGGTGTCAATTACCAGACACAAGCCAAAAATCAAACATGAACAATACAGAGATATACATAACCAGAAAACATACACACACTTTGAGACAATACACAACATTCGTGCGCAAGCATGCCAACTCCAAACTATACGCACTATCAAAAATCTCTCTCAGGAAATTTGAGAATAAGCGCTACTATCTCGACGCATGCACAACTCTTGCCTATGGGCATCCGGACAACTCTGAGATCATGAGAATAACCCTATTTTTTACTACGATACCATTCAAATCTATAACAAATTTCTAAACCTATTCCAGTCACGTATAATACTTCAGACATATCTTGCATCTGATTCACCAGCTAATGAGGTCACATGGGTACAGTATTGGGAGAAATAAGTAGAGCTATAGCCAGAAATAGGTTATTTTCGTATGAAATGATGACAGCACGTCAACATGAACATGTTATAACCTGTAAATGTTCATAGCCTATATGCAACATCAAGCATCTCACCGCTAAAACATCCACCAAAACAACCTCTGAAAATGAGTCAAATAAAGCACAACTAGCTAAGCTCTCCTAATAAATACCCCATATTTCTTGCATAACTACATCGAATATCCTAACAATTCAGGTATGAGCAGTAAAAACTTCTATTCAAATGAGTCATTCAATAACAAACATAGTAATATATTCACCTGTCGTGCGAAATAATCCAATACAATCATATATATCGTTGACAATACCTAATAACCTACATCTGTATAATCCGTACGTAAGCAATCGTAAATAAAAGCAATAAGATACCGAAAGGAATCTGAAAGATATCGTAAGGCAACTGAAATTCCCTGAGAAGATCATATATCTCGAGATAAGATCATTGTGTGACCACACATCAAGAGATAAAAAATCGCTAATTGTCATTTGCGGTTTGGACACCGCCTGACTCCGGTCATCCCCTCCCCTCTTCCCACCCGTCACGGGCAGACTCTATGTATCGTAAGTAACTCACTTGACCAGAATAAAAGAAAATAAACATATAACTACAATGTCCGAGAAATACAGCGAGTAAGTCAGACACACTAACAAATAATATACATCCTAACCGATACATCGGCCGACTCATAAAGAACACGCGTTCCTGGTATCTCTATGTATCATCAGTAACTAACTTGATCAATTTGTCTTAACATATAACTACAATGTCCGAGATATACAGCGACTAAGTCGGACACATTAACATATAACATACATCCTAACCAATACATGCGATAAAAGATTCAAAGATCTAGTCATCCTTTATCTAATTCCTTCACAAAAGCATACATGGAGTCACTAATTATCACCTATCTAATTCCTTCACAAATCGTACATGGAGTCACGAATTATCGCCAATCTAATTCCTTCACAAAAGCATACATGGACTCACTAATTATCACCTATCTAATTCCTTAACAAATCATACATGGAGTCACTAATTATCGCCAATCTAATTCCTTCACAAAAGCATATATGGTGTCACTAATTATCGCCAATCTAATTCCTTCACAAATGCATATTTGCAATCACTAATTATCACCTATCTAATTCCTTCACGTTTGCGTCTTGCTTCGGCTCTTTTATCGCCTATCTAATTCCTTCACAGCGCAATTCTCGTCGTCCGTTTTTCCAGGGCAATTCTCGTTCGTTTTTCCACGGCAATTCTCGTCGTCCGTTTTTCCAGGGCAATTCTCGTCGTCCGTTTTTCCAGGGCGATTCTCGTCGTCCGTTTTTCCAGGGCAATTCTCGTCGTCCGTTTTTCCAGGGCAATTTTCGTCCCTTTACCTACTACTGATAGCGGTATCATCCCGTTCAAGGATGGTGGATCGAGCCTATGCGTATTGCATTTTAAAAGAAGCGAGAGCCATATGAATATAACGCTGGATATAAGTAAGATCATTTGGTAACTCTCAATGATTAGGGTGGTATATGCATATCCGTCGTGCAAGCAATACAAAGTTGTATTCGTGAAACGTGACAAAACACGCGGTGGAAGTTTACATGATATTGACAGATTCACAAGTCCGATATCGTACCAGAGAGGTAGCGGATTCTTCTCAACCATAGTCAGTCATGTAGGACGTACATTGTTTTTTCTACGAAAACTGTACTGCCTGCAGCTGCCAATATGGCTCGAAACATTGCAGACGATTACTCGGAGCATAAAGATATGCGAAAATCAACCAAGGAACATGGGATTGCTACATTCAAGAATGTTGTAAAGAAAGTCATGTTTGAAGGCAAGATTACAGGAAAAGTAACTAAAAAACATAAATCAAAGAAGCACCGTGGAAGAAAGATGGAGTCGTGTCGTCCGTTATCTAATTACTAATAAATACCACTGTTCGTGCAGCATTAACGTTAGTTTCGGGTGAGGTTCTATACCGACAACATGCTTGGTGGATCATCTTTCTACATGACAGGGCTAGAAGCCCCTACAGAAAACTATGAAATGGGCGTGATTTATTTGTTTCCCTCTGTGAACAAGAAATATTTAATATAATCAAATACCCAGTCGAAATTTGAAAGAAATTATCTAAGTATAAACAGCAGCCGGTATGATGGTTGAATTGCCGATTCCTTTATAGAATTTCATATTCCCGGGCTGGATAATGAAATGGTCGACTTGAGCTCGTTAACTGCAGAAGTGAAATTCCGTGTTAGAAATGCAGATGGAAGCGCGTTGCCCGCCGCTGCACTTGTTACACTCGTTGACGGATTTTTTCATCGCAGGTTTCAAAGTCACACTCTATTCCTAAATGGTGTTCAGTTTGAAGGAAAAAGTTATTCAGGACTACTAAATAATCTCAGCGCCTATACATCCATGAAAAACTCCGATCTAAATAATAAAGGGTTGAATATGATGCATAAATCACTGCAAACACCCATTCCAGATACCATCGTCGCAGCGAATTTTGCTAATCAAAACGAAAATAAGACTTGGATTCAAGAATGTGTACGTCATGGTATACATTTGATGGGACCACTAAACTTTGATGTAGCCGGTAGCAAGAGTTGTCTATTGGATAATACCAGCGTAAATATACGGTTGGAGCTGGTAAAACCAAGTAGCGTTCTTCTAACACATGACAATGAAGAATACATCTATTTAGTTGATTCATGCAAATTATGGTGTAAAAAGGTTATGCCATACCTTACAGCTTTGCTTGTTTGACATAAAGCGCTCACATAAATCAATTACTTGATTGAATACATGTTCGATCGACCCATTGTCAAAACAATCGTGTTTCCTACCGTTCAAAACTCCATCTCTATTGATTCCCCCTTTGGGCGGCACATAACGGAGCTTATGGTCGCTATCCAAATTACTTCCAGCATAACGACATCACTAACGTTATCGTCGATGTAAACGGGAACTGCGTTACCAACATTAGATCATCGTTTCCCAGAGAGTGTGCCCAAGCATACCATCAAACACTTTTGGCTCCAGGGACACGTAACAGCTCTCATCTAATCACACGACAAAATATCCCTGCAGGAAAATTATATTTGTTATACATACAAGGCCAAACAACTCTGAAAATGTCATCAACCTTGAAAAATGAGCAAACAAGAACCTGTCCCTGGTAGGTTATGCACTCGGTGTCATCCAAATAAATTCGGCAAGGAGGGTATTTCCCAACTATCTACAGTAACCATCTATAATAATAATCAAATTGAAAATAGATCCAAGAGCGATCCAATCATGAAACGTGCCTATATAGGATTTTTTGCTGAAAGTAGAGTATATAGGCGCGAGAACGCCCTGGAAATATGCGGCGCGAAAACGCTCTGGAAATAAGCGACGCGAAAACGCCCTGGAAATATGCGGTGCAAATATGGCCTAGAGAAAGGTGGTGCGAATATGCCCTGGAGATAGGGACTACATGTATGCTTTGTGAAGGAATTAGATACAGGATGACTAGATCTTTGAGCCTATTATCGAATGTAATTGTTATGAATTATGTTATTTTTTAATGTGTCCAACTCAGGTGCTGTATTTCTCGGACATTGTAGTTATATGTTGAGACAAATTGATCTTGTGGTCAAGTTAGTTACTGATGGTATATAGAGATACCAAGAACGCAGTTTTTTTGTGAGTCGGCCGATGTATTTGTTAGGATGTATGTCATTTGTTAGTATGTCTGACTTAGTCGCTGTATATCTCGGACGTTGTAGTTATATGTTAAGACAATTACTCTTGTGGTCAAGTGAGTTACTGATGGTACATAGAGACTGTTCGGGACGGGTGGAGATGAGGGGAGGGTTGACCGGAGTCAGACGGTGTCCAAAACGCAAGAAGAAGCGATTGCTATAGTTCAACCGCAAGTGGTAATTAGCTATGACAATTAGCGATTTTATCTCTGGATGTGTGGTTATCCAAAGATTAGTTCTTTCCATACGGGAATATTTCAGTTTCCTTATGGTATCTGGTTGCTGTCATTTGCGATTGCTTACGTACGGATTATATAGATGTACGTTATTAGGTCTTGTCGATGCTGCATATGATTGTTTTGGAATATTTCGCACGGTAGGATGGCATGATATATATTACTATGTTTGTTGTTGAATGACTCATTTGAATAGAAGCCATTGTTTATACATGATATTTTATATTGTACGAATGATATTATTGATAAAATCCACTCGCTTTGTCGCATTTGATGTATATATTTTCATAAATTCGTCAGGATCCAATCGACACATGTGTCGACACAATGCATATATACAGGGTCGTTAGCGTCACAGTGTCGACACATGTGTCGACATTAGGTAAGCATTTATATACATTTTTGCAAAAGGGTTACCATACACTGCCATTTACATTAATACTAACCCAACCTAACCTCACCCATAGAACAACATCCTTGTTGTTGATACAAAATATTTTATGTGCATCAGCTTCATGGTATGTTTTGTTAAAAGAAGTAATCATCCTATCCTAACCTAAACTAAGTTATGTACGGTTTTTCAGTCGTTGTTTTATACAATGCCTAACAAACATCTCCACTTGCTCTACATATTGTTCTATCCTTTGCAGCTTTGATAACTTACATCTAATTATTTCTACTGCGCAATCAATCTCGACTCATATATGTTACCAGAGAGGTCAGTTTTTTTAAATCTTAGATGGATTGAATGTTACAAGTGATTCATATTTGTTTCCATCATGAACATACGGGCTCTTCATCTCATACTAGATCTACCACATTTTTCGTCAATATCTTCTAACACTTTATCCTTTGACGACTTGCATAGTTGATCTACCTTTTTTCTTTCCAATATTTTTTTCACACTCTTCACGATGACAGCGTTTCAAATGTCTCCACACGTTACTCGTGGATTTATGTTTATTCAATTTTATTTCTTTCTGGCAAAGTTTACAGACTCTTATCACCTCATTTCTTTCGAACAATCGAACAATTGTATTGAATTTTCAATTTTGTTATACTTTTTTTTCTTCAATACATGTACACGTACATACGCTCGAATATACACATGCACGTACGTATACAGGTCTATAGACGGACATGCGTACATACATAGCTACATAATTGT